>MUZK01003754.1:0-15959 GCA_003013055.1 Juglanconis sp. DMW523 | reverse complement strand
GTGAAAAGCTGTGAAAAGCTGTGAAAAGCTGTGAAAAGCTGTGAAAAGCTCTATTTAAGAAGCTTTGCTTCTGCGCCTGCTGGCATTTCACGTCGAAATGAGCAGCCCAACGTATTAGACTAAATTTAAGCCTAAGATAATAGACTGAATCTAAACTGAATCTAAGCCCTGAGATACCGAGGAAATAAATCGGCAAATTTCTTAGCTGCCCCGAAGCGTAGCGTAGGGCCGTCAGCTGAGAAATTTA
Source organism: Juglanconis sp. DMW523 (assembly GCA_003013055.1). Lineage (NCBI taxonomy): Eukaryota > Fungi > Ascomycota > Sordariomycetes > Diaporthales > Juglanconidaceae > Juglanconis > Juglanconis sp. DMW523. Next base: position 15,712 of record MUZK01003754.1, on the reverse strand, counting down.
GCGGAGCGGCCGATTTATTTTACTGCGTTGGCTACCTACTTCAGTTGGTAGGTATGCTGGAAGGATCCAGGAAGAAATTGGGATACGAACCTTGGAAGTCCAAGATTGGGAGCAAGAGGCTGAATTATGGCGAATAACTTCATGCCGATGCTGAAAATCTGCTCAATTTGCCGTCGTTCATTGACCGGAGGCACTTATCAACCTGCCCGTGAAACCCCTAGGTTCAACATGTCAATAGGTACCCACGAAGTAGGCACCCGTCTAGAGATGTATTGCCTTATAGAGTATAATCCCCGCACCATTTTGAAGTAAGATACGGGCCCAGAATATTCCTTCTTGACCAAATCTTGCCGAGTCTCCCGCAGGGGAGGATAAGCAGCTGACACGTCACGGCCGCCCGTGGAGACCGTGCAAAAGTCCTTTTCAGAACAGGGTGGCTCTGGAATCCTGAATCGATAGTCTGTGGCAGGGTTGTGAAGCCTTTCCGAAGTTCACCGTCAGCATCCGGACTGGTCCCGTGTGCCTCCTGCCGTTGTGTGCGAGAGTTCGTCCCAGTGCATGTTCAAGTGCGCTGACTCTCAATCAATTATGACGGGCAATTTTTCTTTCTCGGTACCCTGGTTGCTGGCTTGTTCTCCTGCGACTTCGTGCTCTTCACTTCCCCACCTGTTCTGGTGTCCGGCATGTTAACAAGACCGATCATCATATTTCAGAATGCGGCACCTAGTTTCAAGTCCTTCTGTGGCAGCCGCGGTCTATCCCATGAGCAAACCTTGGGACTCAAGGGGAGGCTGAATCAGACAACCAGAAATGACAACAGCAATGATGCCATCCTCCAAGAAGCCTGACAGACAGCCCGGGACGCCCTTGGTATTGAGCAGGTCTATGTGTCACCTCTTAATCAGACTGTCGTAGAGGAAAATTGGTGAGTTCTTCGCAACAGCAAAGATGGCACACAGCAGGTTTGAGGTTACCCAGGTCAGCTGAGGAAAGGATCAACCAGGCCACATGCGTGTGTGAAAGATACATACTGCGTTCTTCTGCCTCGAAACGCAAGCGAAGTTTCAAAGAGTATTCACATAATCAGCTACCTATTTCAACGTCAAGTTTGCTGTCAGGGGCGGGGGGCACTCGCCCAGCCTAGGATGATCTGGCGTGGGCAAGGGTGGCATTCTCGTGGATCTGCAGAAACTCCACCAAAATACGGTCTCATCTGGCAGAAAACAGGCCAGTAATGGACCTGGAGCACGTTGGGGGGATGTTCAAGCAAACGTGGAGGCCCACAATGTGAGTGTTGTCGGCGGACGAACTCCTAGCGTTAATGTTGGAGGCCTCCAGAATGTGCTCTACTCATGTGAAAGCACTAATCACAGACTCCCATGCTAACTGAATCTAGGTGGATACTTCCATCTCTCATTATAATATGGTATTGCTGCCGATAATATGAAACACCTTGAAGTAAGAAAGCGCCCTTCGTGTCTTTCGTCCTCCGCCTCCATTTGTGCTGGGACCGAGAAAGTGGCTAATACATGTTATTCCTTCAAAAGGGTGGACTACAATCATTGACTGGACTGACCCATCCCAAAATGATCTGGTACGCTCCGAAGTCATTTCTACTACGGCGGAGTGGCAGCAGCTTTCGAAGAAGAGGGGACTAGGCATCACATTCTCATATATGAATGACGCAGCTCGTGATCAGAACCCCATTGCGTCGTATGGGGCCGCTAATATCGGCCAGCTGAAACACATTTCTCAGAAGTATCATGTAAAGAAGCTTTTCCAGAGGCAACAGAACGCGGGTATACTATTATCACATGTGTAAATTATACTCAAGTTAAATTTCGTTCTAGAGCCGCTTCTCGTTCGAGATAGATCATCGGTGGCATAAGCTATATATCAGGCAGGCCTAGGGTCGGGCCGCACAAATTCTTTACATTATACCAGAATATAAGCTACTATGTAACTTGCCACGTCTAAAGTCTCTATTTTCGCACAAAAGCAATTGCTTGTGCGATGGCACAAGCTGTATCCCTATATCCTGTCACATCTATTAAGTGAATCACGTGTCGATTTATATCGCGTAAGTGTCGATACGCCGGCTGGAGCCGATCTCCTAGACGGGACTTATTAGTCGCAGAAAGCCCACACCGCGGTATCCTAAACCTGTCACACCAAGACGGCCTCTAAGAGTAGCGCATATATCCAGAATGAATCACGGGGAGAGCTCGTATCTATATCGCCAATCAGCGTTAGTACGCGCTCGAGGATAGCTTCTTGGATATCAAATAGCGTGATTATCGTATATTTCACCGAACGCAGTAAGCGCGTAAACATCTCGATCCTCAAGTACTTATGGGTAGTCAAGATATAGATGTACCCAAATATAACATACAAAATATAGGAAGCGAACAGATATAAAAAAAAATCTAAAATACCGTCACAGCTCACTCGGTAGTGTAGAATTTACAAAGTTAGAAAGTCCTGATAAATTATACCGGGGTTCCTGTGAACTTCGACGTTTTAGATAGGACTCTGCCAGCAGGTAGGTAGTAAAAAATGCCGAGTGGAATAAGTGCAGCTCCGCCGGGCCCTCAAACTTTCCGTGGCGCTGGCGACGGCACCAGGACCAGGTGCCATGCATGATGCCTAGATGTGAGGATTTGATATGCAGCACCGCAAAATTCCAACGACTCTCGCAGCTCCAGCCCGATCAAGCATTCGTTCCGTCAATCACACCGGCAACCCCTCTACGCTTTGTGATGGTTGCAGCACACGCGGCGCCTCTGGTGATATACTTTTCTCCATTCCAAGGACTGGGACTCGAGCATCTTTCGTGCGACGTTGCCTTATTAGTCAGAGTCTGTGAATTCTTTTCTGTTAAGATAAAAGCCACAGTAGTGCAACCCTTCTGTGATATCCTGGCTTGCATATACCGGCGATGATTTCTCGACGGGCCTATATACTTCCTGTACTTGAGCTGATATCAACAGTTCTCGTGCCGCCTCCTCTCAGAACGTTGTCTTCGATCATACACGACACCGAGGGCAATACCTCTCCACCGTGGTTGACGCTAACGAAGTACAGAACAATGCAAAAGACTGTGTCAGCGTCAGCAAAACGATATCTGGACCAATCTATTGTACATGGGCCAAAATTTTACTCTCCCGGCCTCGGGCTAATGAAGGCACCCGTGAACTGCCCATAGGACAGTCGGGTTCAGTTAGGTATGTGGGGTAACCTTCCGCGTAAGTATATGATAGCCTCCCGTGAAATAACCTGAAGACGTGGCACGCCTGCTGAGAATCGCCATGATGAGTTTTCGAGCAGTTAGCTTCGGGGACGTCAATTTACCGCAGAAGTGATTCATCTGCAACAAAAGTTGTGATTTGTTCCCCAGATCGCCGCATCTGATACATGGGGCTGATTCAGTCCGGGAAGAGTTCTAAGTTGTCACTGGCCTGGCTAATCAGAGTCTCAAGCCAAGGCCCGCCCCTGTTCTGCGGAACACATAAGGTTAAGTGACCAGCGTCTTCCAGAATCCAGTCTCCTGCACCCAAAAGTCACGATCCAGGCTACCCGAGGCCCCGGATCTGCTGTTGCGCAGATGCAGGTGCAGGGTACCGCGCCTGAGGACCAAGAGAAGATCAACGTTCTCCCAAACATATCAGGACTCGCTGCTATTTCCTAAAAGGGACATCGCGTTTGAATAGAATTACCCAACCATATGCAGCATATATCTCTCGGTGTGACTATAAGAAGGACACAAATCTTCAGACGAACACGTCAGTGCCCGTTCCTGTCGCTTGGTAGTGTTCACTGACGCGGTTCAGGCCAACCGAAAACGACTGTCCTTTCCGTTGAATTTTTGCATACGCTTGTGTCTAAGCAAATTTCAGTATGCATATTGTATTCGCATTTGTTGCCCTGGTGGCTGTCGCAGCTGCTGCTCCAGCCGGCCGGAAGGAAGGTCTAGGAGCTCGCCATGGAGGTCTAGGAGGCCTGGAAGGTCTGCTGGGAGGCCAAGGAGGTCAAGAAGGGCAAGAAGGTCAGGAAGGACAAGAAGGGCAAGGAGGTCTAGGAGGTCTGCTGGGAGGCCAAGGAGGCCAAGAAGGTCAAGAAGGGCAAGAAGGTCAGGAAGGACAAGAAGGGCAAGGAGGTCTAGGAGGTCTGCTGGGAGGCCAAGGAGGTCAAGAAGGTCAAGAAGGGCAAGGAGACCTAGGAGGTCTGTTGGGAGGTCTGCTGGGAGGGCAAGAAGGGCAAGAAGGTCAAGAAGGGCAAGGAGACCTAGGAGGTCTGCTGGGAGGTCTGCTGGGAGGGCAAGAAGGTCAAGAAGGGCAAGGAGGTCTAGGAGGTCTTCTGGGAGGCCAAGGAGGCCAAGGAGGGCAAGAAGGTCAAGAAGGGGAAGGAGGCCTAGGAGGTCTGCTGGGAGGCCTGGTGGGAGGCGAGGGAGGCTCCACTACGCAGAAAGGATTTACGGAAGGAGGCTGTCGTGATAACATCTTCTTCTTCTCCCGTGGCACTTCAGAACCGGGTAACATGGTAAGCATCGCGTATCTAAGTCGTTGCAAGTCGAAGACCTTATCTCGCCACACACTTTGGAAGGGAGCCGAAACCAGCTGACCCATTTTTGTTTAGGGTGTAATCGTTGGGCCGGAAGTTGCATCGGGTCTCCAATCTGCCCTGGGGGAGGACGCTGTTGCCGTCGAAGGTGTTGACTACGCGGCTGGTATAGCTACAAACTTGGCCGGTACGTTACGTGCTTGTGGCTCGATGCTCTACGTCGCCCCTTGAGAAACCGGTCAAACGGTAAGCAACGCAGGGTAACTAACAAATTTCTTCTTAATCTTGTTACAGAAGGTGGAGCTGATCCAGCCGGGATCCAAACCATGACCGACCTCGTCAACAAGGCGGCTACTGACTGTCCGGATTCTGCGATTCTCGTTGGCGGCTACAGCCAGGGCGCAGCCATGGTCCACCGCGTGGTTGAAGCGCTCGACCCTGCTGTCCAGGCTCAAGTTGCGGGAGCGGTCACCTTCGGCGATTCACAGAACCAGCAAGACAATGGTCAGATCAACAACTTCCCGCCGGAGAAGACCAGGGTTATCTGCAACGACGGCGATACAGTATGCGAAGGTGGTCTGGCCATTGCGCTACCTCACCTACAGTACTCCGAGCGGGCCCCAGAGGCAGTGGACTTCCTTGTCCAGCAGGCTCAACAGGTGGGGGTTGCGACGAAGAAAATGTAAGCAGGGCCAGACACAAGCACTGAAGGAGAAGTCTGAGATATGGCAATGCGGACGGCAACAGACGGCAAGGTGCGTGGGCAGGTCGGGAAACGATCGGAATGCGGCAGCCGGGCTCCGCGGAGTTTCCAAGCAAATATATCCAAGCAACCTTGACGGGAGCAACCAGTTTATTGTATCATTCGAGAACATGTTTGCCTTCTAAGTACCATACGTATTCTAAGAGAGTCCATGATTCGAGCAGCCGCAGTCTATCCCAAGTATTCTTTTGTCGCTCCCCACAGCAGGTGCATCTGCGAGTATTCCGGCTATCCAACATCATTCCGGATCCGAGCAAAAGTCCTTGGGATTTCTACGAGTGTCACGATTATTCCTCAACATTTGCGTCATACGATCATCTGGTATAAGCTGAAGTTAATCACTAAACATTAACGCTACGTGTGGTCTGTTTGTTGAAGTGCAATGAAAATTTGCGCAGCTAACTGCCCAGTGTTCGGCGAACATGTCTTTTCAAGGCATACAACAGCTATCAGGCGCTACTTGCTGTTGTCCTTGACCTCCATGTTGGTGTCCTTGACCTCCGTTGAGATGACCAGTGGGAAGTGGCAAGAATGGTCGGGACAGTCTATCCTATTCCGCAAGACTCTATGCTTCTTTTCTACCCCCCGGCAAGACCTCATATGACATCTGCGTAAAACGATTGTGGAATGACTGACCACTTCTCCACAGCCGTTGCAAACATGTTCCACAAAGTAGTAATAGCACATGTTTGACTGTTTTCTTTGCTACCACGGTCAGACGGACGTTAGCAGGTGTTCAAACAGCAAAATTAGACTTTGACTGTATACCCACGCCTTGGCTTTGGTTCCTGGAGATGAGGAAGCGTTCGTCAGGTACAAGCTGTATATTATTGACTTGTCTTCTTAATGACAACCAATTGCTTGTCACGTTCTGGATGGGACTTTACCTTTCAAGTTGTAGTTGTGCTTGTTCTCTGGCTTTGCTTAGCAAGGCGTCTACAGAGTGGCCTTCTTTCTTTCTTTCTCTCTTTCTCTTTTCGGTCCCTTTTCTTCTTTTTGTTGTGGTGCTATTCAAGTTCGACAACTGCAGTTCGTTGAGACTTTTCTTTTAAAGACTTTTTGCTGGGAATTCTTGTGGGCTTGCTTTCGTTCAAGAGGCAGTTCAAATGAACCAGGCCATATAACCGGGAAGGGATTGGTATTTATATACAATACCCTACGGTCCGTCTTGCAAGGTAAACATCATAACTCACAGATATCCACCCGCTCTGTGAATTACCCGAGAAACCCCTGCCAGTACGCCTAGATATGCAAGTCAGAGTGAGTATAGGCAACGAAAGTGGTATGGTTACTCGGCCGTTACCCAGTCTTGTCTCCCGAAGATTACGAAGAAGAGGTGTGTTGGAATGATGATTCCCGAGCAAATTTCCACCAGACAACACCCCTGCCGACGCAGGTGACTGACTTGTCTCATGTTTTCACAGCAATGATACATGCCGCATACAAACCCCTTAGACCATGGGGAGATGATGGAGCGAATACCTACAAAATGTGGAGAGGGAGGGTGTTGAAAGTGGTATTGTAGATAAGTCCTTGATCCGCTATGATGCATGCAAAATCATTGCCGTAATCAATATGTATGTAGTCTAATTCTTATTCTTGAACTCTCTGTCTGATGACTAATATCTACTTATTTTCAAAGGACCATTTTCATGATGAGTCGTTATGCCAGGTACGGTGTGCCGAAGGGCTGAAGATCCATACCCTCAATGTCGATATAGCCAAACTTCGAGCCGTCTACGTTGTTGCCCATCATTTCGAACCATTTCTGTACCGAGTTCATGAAGATATCTTTGTACTTGTCCTGACTCAAGTCAAGGGGCTCCTTATCCTGTGCAACGAGGCGGATTCTGCCGAAATGTCAGTTACCATCGACGACAGAAATTACTTTTAACGAGGCTTTGAACTTACTGAGTGCCAGCAGCCAAGTTAGTGATGCCGAAGTCCTGCTCATCAAGCTTGTACTTGATTGCACTATTGACCTTTCCCTCGAGAATCTTCTTTGGCAGGTCAAATTCATGAGTGACCGGCCTTGCCAAAGAAACGCCCTGGACACTGTCCAGAGCCTTCACCATAGCGCCAACCGTCCTCAAGCCGCCAACGACATAAACCTTCGTCTTCTTAAGACGAGGCGCGATAGTATCAGCAAATTCAAGGAAGAACGCCTCCCGCTTCTTGGTCGACTCCCTCTTGTGCTGGAACCCCAGTTCCTCGTACGTGCCGCCGGAGAGCTCGACGTGGTCGAAACCGTGCTTCTCGAGCTCCTCGCACAGAGACGCGCAATCGTCTGTGGTGAAGCCACCCTTCTGGAACTCGACACTGTTCAGTTTGATACCGACACTGAAAGACTTGCTCTTCACGCGGGCCTTGATGGCGTCGGCGATTTCCAGGATGATGCGCGCGCGGTTGAGCAACGAGCCTCCGTACTCGTCCGTGCGCTTGTTGGTGGTCGATGAAAGAAATTGTGCCAGCAAGTATCCACTATTCACCAAGTTAGCCTGCTGCCCGGGAGACCGCGAAGTAAGTAGACGTACTGAGCGCCGTGCAGCTGCACACCGTCGAACCCAGCTCTGTGGGCATACTCGGCCGCGTGGACGAATCCCTCCACCACGTGGTCAATGTCCTTCTTCTCCATCGCTCGCGGCTTCGCGAACGTCATGCCCATCACATCGCCCTCAAGCTGGACATCGCTCGCCGAGATGGGGTGCGGCTGGATGTTCGACGCGACCTGCCGGCCCGGGTGGGACAGCTGCGCCAGAAATATCGAGCCCTCTTTCTTCGCGGCGGCGGCCAGCTCCTTGAAGGCTTCGAACCTTTCTCCCTCGAACGGCGCGTCCACTGGGATGATCGGGTTGCCGGCGGCCTCGAGGTGGTCGTACTCGATCATGACGTTGCCGGACAGAATCACTCCGAAGCCGCCCTCCCCCCAGCGCCGGTAGACGTTGATGAGTTTTGGCGTGGGGATGCCGCGCTTCTCAAACACTTTGGGGTCCCATGTTGAGAGGCGCTCTGTCATAGCAGCCTTCATGAAGCGGTTCTTGGCTGTGAGCCCGCTGAACTCAAACTTCAGGGGCTGCCCGAGGGGAGACGGGTCTACCTTCTCGCATTCGAAACGTTGAGGTGCCATGTTGGGAGAGGTGGGATAGTGCAGAGGAGAAAGAGGTTGTTCTGGATGGTGCAAGGAACAGTCGCGTACGGCAGTATAAATAGGGATGAGATCCAGTTGAGAATTGTCCTTTAGGGCTCACGACTTGCGATCCACATCGCAAGAGGGACCGCTCAAAGACCGAAGCCCCGCGTATATATCCAAACTCTATCCACGTCGGCGGAAAATGAAGTCACCATTACCACAACCTCCGCTTACTAACGATAACCCCATGGGTAACGAGTCTGTGGGTCCTAAACCAAAGCGTTGTAACGCTCTGGCGAGGCGGAACTAGGATCGTATTCTAGCGTAGCCGCGGCCTCGCCAAGTCCATGTCGTCATTTTCAGGAATGTATGGCGGAGGATAGATTATTCTAGCTCACGCCAGGAAGAAAAAAGACGAGTCCAGAGGCAGAGGCAAGGTTGATCCAGCTCACTCCTTGCAGTTCCTAGCCCCCACGCCGAGTCTTGTCCGGGGGGCATTTCGACCGTCTGAACTCTAAAGTAGTACCTCTCGGAACATAATTTTAAACAAGTAGCACTTCACAAATGCTTCAAACACCTGGGAAATCACTGAATAGCAGGCCAGAATGCCACCTCAGCAGCCACGAGCTCCCTCCATACCTTTTCCGCCCTCCTGATCAGACCCGACTTAACATCGTCACCCAGGACACTGACGGTCTCAGAGACAGCACTGTCCACGATCCCAGCCAGCTGCTCCACAAACTCCACAAAACCTTCATTGGACCAGTTAGGTATGAGCTCCATCCGCAGCGCACCCCCATCCGCGTCTCCCGACCCGTCCCCCCTTGCCCCATCCTGTGTCGACCCAGCCCACGTCCACGCCTCCGAGTAGACCTTCTCCGTGCCCCAGAACACCACCGCAGCCTCCAGCCACGGCAGCGGCAGGCTCCTGTCCACCGACGCGGCCGGGTGCAGCGACCCGAACAGCCTCTCAAACATGACCAAGCCCGGCACTTTCACGGGGCCGGGCACCCGTCGCACCGCCCGCCCGCCCTCCTCCGAGACGTCCGTCTCGAGGTCGAGCACGATGCCGTACCGCCGCGCCACGTCGATGAACAGGCGCTCCTCCCTGCGCAGCTCCGTGAGCGTCGTGGACAGCCAGTCGACAAGCCGCGTCGCCGGCGCCGCCTCGGTCCTCTCTGCCCCGGCCTGCGGGGTGGTCGTCTGCGGGAGGTCGATGATGGAGAGGGTCCGACCTAGGGCTTTGATGTAGGCGTGGAGGTACAGCCTGTCATTGGCGAGCCACTTGCCTAGCGCTGGTTTCCCGAGACGACCTTGACCTGCAGCGGCGAGGAAGGGGGAGTGGGTTGCGGCTTCGAAGGCCGGCTTGTCGAGGGTGAGCAGGTGCGTGGTAAGTGTCCAGGAGGCCATGGTGTAGATTGTTGCCAAAGTTCTCCAGTACTTGAATGAGTAACAGGTCTATATCTCACTTCACCACCTGTGGTAGCATCCGAGTGTCTTGGGGACGTTTTGCTTACGAGATGGTATCTACGTAACACTACCCGAACCCTAAATATTGAAGACCAACCCTCTAGGGAAGACAGCCAAGTGTGCCAGCTCGGCAAGCTGCTTCTTCCCGTCTTGCATATCAGAAAGTCACATCTGCCAGGGTTACAGGTGCGACCGCTCCCAAGCACCTACGCTCGCTAAATTCGTCTTGCCGATCTTCTGCCCTCTAGCAGCCTTCACCAGCCCATCCAACCAATCCTGATGCCCCAGAAGCGATACATTCGGCTTCTCGTCCCGCTTCTTCACAAACGGCTTCCCAAATTGAGTCTCCTGCGTCACGATCCTCACCCTCCCCTCATCCAGGTCCTCCACCAGCCACGCATGGTACACCTCAAAGCCCTCGTCTCTCACGCTCCACGCCAGCCGGCCGGGCGTGCCCTTCCCAGGGGCGACGCACTCGTCGACAGAGCACATTCGCGGCGGGAAGGCGAAAGTGCTGAACTTGAACCTGACGCCCTTTTGGAGGTTTGGGCCGGACGCGGGAATGGTGATGGGCTGGCAGTTCCTGTAGTATGACTCCCACTTGGAGATGTCGTTGAGCAGGGCCCAGATCTGGGCGGCTGTGAGGTCCGCGGCGATGACCTCGTTGGCGACGTAGTTGTCGGTCTTGCCGGGGAGGAAGTGCGAGGGCCAGATGATGGCCGATTGCGTTCCGTTCGACATGGCGGGATGTTTCGGTTGATAGCAGCCCGGGATAGATCAAGGCAATATGACTTTGCTCATTCCAAGAGACCAGATTCCTGCGATCATCCTCGCAGGTTTAAATAACCTTTGGTCGGCCATTCGTCATCGACGTTGTCTGGCTTGCCATTTGTCACAGGCCCCGCGCGGTGCTTAAGCGATTTCATTCCAAATTGGGAGATTTGCAGGTGGTGCTGGTTAGATCGGGAACTGTTGACCCGCATCCCCTTCATTGAGAAGTACGGAGCCCAAAGCCCGGAGTGTATTCCGGAATAAGTGGATCTCGGAAGCCGCTCGGCGAGTCATCCACGTGCGTGCCGGCGCCCGGCGAGCCATCCATGTGCGTGCCGGCGCCCGGGCTCGGATATCCGAGCTTCCGCCGAGCCCTCAGAGCAGCGTCGATCTTCAGCCGCCAAGTGCACTCTCAAAGCGCCGATAAAGTCCAACTTGCTCGCCATGTTGATCGACGCTGCTGTCTGTGTGCGCGAAGGTGAACATGGTTGTCCGAAACTCGGTCTTGCGAACTGACAGCGCAGAAGATGAGACATGCAGATCTCGTTGACATGCCGACGGCCACTGCCGATCGGCATGACCAAGCAGTTACCTAATCGTCTCGCTGAACCTCAGCGCAACAGCAGCGCTTGTCCTCGGGGCAGCCATTTTTGCGTACCAGGACTACCGGTCTTATGTCGCACTTGGACCCCACGGGCTGCCGGACACCTTCTGGGGGCAACTTCAAATGAGCCGCAAAGCCCGTAAGGACACAACCGTCCCAGCGCCCTACGACTTCGACTCGGTAGCTGGTCCTCACGATAGCGCCAGCGTCCTGCCAAAGACACACTCCAGGGCACTGACCTGGCGCCCGGGGAACAAAGCTCCGCAGATTCCGGGATTCGTTGCGCCACAGATACGAGTGACAGATCAGGCAACGGCAGCCTCCAAGAAGGCCATGTTCGCGTATCTGGACACCCTGGTAGCCGTCAACCCGGAGGTGCTGCAGACGCAGACGTCTGTGCTAGAGGGTTCTGTGCCTGCGATGGGGATGAAGGGATTCAAAGAGATGGCGAACAGCTCCAAGCTGGGGGATGCTGAGGGCGACTCGGGGCGAGTTCTACCATATTCACCCGCCTGACGGAAGCACGCACCTGATTCTGAGCCTGGCCGATCAGAAGAAGGTGATCGAGCTGGGCTGGGGATGTCGGCACCGACTGAGCTCAGGGATTTTTCTGCCGTGGAACTACACTTTCATCTACGCTCCTAGAGACGAGAACGAGATGGCCGTGTGGAAGGATATTGTAAATGCTGCAGCCAAGTTCTGCTGTGTCGGTGTGGCTGAACTGAAATTAAGGCCCCTTGAATGCCGGTATCAAGGGTCGGTTGAACAGTAGCTTGAACGGTTAACATTGTATATGTATGGACAACTAAGTCTCGTGTATAACTCAATGATCTAGTGAATGACGCGTAGTCACGGTTGGGTTTGTCTCAGCATGTAGGAGCGCTAGGAGCCTCGCCCGGGTCGAAGAAGATATCCGCAGGCGAGGACTATGATGGTCCAGACGGTAGTATTTGTTCTTGCAGCTGATGTCTTTAGAAAGACACAGACATTGAACCGGCTTCCTCTTCAAAACCAAAGCAAAACGCATCGAGATCGAGAGGCCCTCCGGAGGAAGACTCGTGGTGGTAGAGGAGTAGCCGGTGAAAGGAGCTGCGAGCTGGAGGCAGTGAAGACGAAGAAGAGCAAAAACGTACTTGCCTGAAACGACCTACCAGTAGTAGAGCCAGCTGTGGGATGTCCAGAGTAAGCTTGGCCGGACACACGGTGATGATGATGAGGAGGAGGAGGAGCGGAAGACCGAGGATGCTTTGGAGGAAGTGAGAAGTCTGCCAGAGTGGGTCAGACACCCGCTTACACCCGCTTACATAACACACAGAGCTTACTATGACAGTAGCTGCCTCGTCCCGGGTGGCCTGTGCTCCCCTTGGCTGGCGACAGTGACGAAGCAGCAACTAGTCACGGGAGAGGAGAGACAGATCCCCATTCATTCCTTTGCATTGCGAGGCTGTTGCCGCAGAAGTGCTCACCACTCTGGTTGTTCCGGCCTGCTCTTGTCTTTGCTCAGCCTAGCAGCCACTCTATCCAATTACGCCGCCGCCGCCAGCTCCGTTCCTCCCCTCCCTCCCCTCTCGCACCACCACCCGACCACATCCGCTGCGATCTCTGACTTCCGACTGCGCTGACTCTGTCCGTGGTCATCTCGGAACCGAGGCCGTCGCTACGCCCTGGCGATACACCTGGACTGGCAGTCCGCTATCGCAGGATACCGCTGGAGAAGAGAGGAGAGAGACAGTCGTCACGACCACAAGGAACAGACCGCGTCCGACGGCATGGCTACTCCCGCCCCGCCCGAGGACCAGGTCCGTCTGCTGGGCGACGCCCTCGAGGCGGTGCGCCACCAGACCGGCCTGATGCGCAAGTGTCTAGACATGCCCGGCAAGCTCATGGATGCGCTCAAGTGCTGGTACGTCATGCCCCCTCGCTCGCCTGCATACCGAGTCCCCCGGGTCGGACTGACAGTCTGACACCTTCGCAGCTCTACCCTCGTCTCTGAGCTCCGTACATCCAGCCTCGGCCCGAAACAATACTATGAGCTCTATATGGCCGTCTTCGATGCCATGCGCTACCTCTCCGTCCACCTGCGCGAGAACCACCCCGTCAACCACCTCGCCGACCTCTACGAGCTCGTCCAGTATGCCGGCAACATCGTCCCCCGTCTCTATCTCATGATCACCGTCGGCACCGCGTACATGTCCATCGACGGGGCACCTGTGAAGGAATTGATGAAAGACATGATGGACATGAGCAGAGGCGTGCAGCATCCTATCAGGGGCTTATTTCTGCGATACTATTTGTCAGGCCAGGCTAGAGACTATTTGCCCGCAGGCGACGGGGATGGGCCCGAGGGCAACCTGCAAGACTCCATCAATTTCGTTCTCACCAACTTCGTGGAGATGAACAAGCTGTGGGTTCGCCTGCAGCACCAGGGCCATTCCAGGGAGCGTGACTTGCGCACTCAGGAGCGCCGGGAGCTGCAGCTCCTGGTGGGAAGTAATATTGTGCGCCTGAGCCAATTGGTCGATCTTGAGGCGTACAAGAACGGCATTCTCGGCCCTCTACTGGAGCAGGTGGTCCAATGTCGCGATGTGCTCGCTCAAGAGTATCTACTCGAGGTCATTACCCAGGTCTTCCCCGACGAGTATCATCTCCACACGCTCGACCAGTTCCTCGCTGCCGTTTCACGACTGAACCCTCACGTCAACGTCAAGGCCATCGTAATAGGCCTGATGGACCGACTTTCCGATTATGCCGAAAGAGAATCACAAGACGAGGCCACAGAAGACCGGGCCAAATTGGAGGAAGATGCTTTGGTGGACCTCCTGGACAAGGTGAAGCTCAGACAGGAGCAGCCGCAGACATCCGGCACCAATGGAGAACATCCGGAGGCTGAAGCTTCACCAGCTACCGAGTCTCAGCCAGCAGAGTCCGAGACCACGCCATTGGTAGCAGATACGGAAACGACAGCTGTGAATGGCGAGGAAACAGCGACACCAACCAAGCACCGTGGCATACCAGAGAACGTGCCACTGTACGAGATCTTCTTCGGGCAGGTATCGCATCTCGTGGAGGCACAGCGGCTGCCCGTTCAGGACACAATAGCGCTGCTGGTCTCACTCACAAATCTGGCCCTCAACATCTACCCCGAACGCCTCGACTATGTTGACCAGATCCTCGATTATGCCAATGTCAAGGTTCACGAGCATGCCAACAGCGCCGATCTTCATTCCCCAGCTGCCCAGCAGTCACTTCTTGCCCTCCTCCAAGCACCCTTGAAACGATACGTCTCCCTCTTTACCGCCTTATCACTCCCGTTCTATGTGCCCCTGTTCCAATCCCAGACGTACCCCACCAGGCGCGCGGTTGCTGGCGAGGTTGCGCGCACCCTTCTCAGGAATCAAACCCCGATATCTACACCCACCCATCTGGAAAGCGTTCTCGGTGTGCTTGGGGTCTTGGTGAAAGAGGGTTCCCACCCTCAGCCTGGCTACCCTGGTGTTACACCGGCACGTGTCCGGACTATGGAGACGGACGAGACCATGGAGGAACAAGGCTGGCTTGCGCGTCTGGTTCACCTACTTGGCGCCGAAGACAACGACACGCAGTTTAAGCTGCTGCAGATGATGCGGAAAGCTTATGCGGAAGGTAACGAGCGCATACGGACAACAACGCCTCCATTGATCACAGCTGGCATGAAGTTGGCTCGCCGCTTCAAGGCTCGTGAGCACTACGACGATAACTGGTCTACGCAATCTTCTGCGCTGTACAAGTTCCTTCACTCCGCGCTGTCACAACTCTACACGCGTGTGAATGGTGCTGGTGCCTCCGAGCTGGCCCTGCGGCTGTTCTGTGCTTGCGGGCAGACGGCCGACCAGACGGGGCACGAGGAGGTCTCGTACGAGTTCTTCGCACAGGCCTTTACTGTCTATGAGGAGGCGGTTAGTGACTCCAAGGCACAGTTCCAGGCGGTGTGCGTGATATCAACTGCGCTACACCAGACCCGCAATTTCGGCAAGGAGAATTACGACACCTTGATCACCAAGTGCGCCCAGCACGCTGCCAAACTTCTGAGGAAGCCAGATCAGTGTCGCGCCGTGTACCTGGCAAGTCACTTGTGGTGGGCGACTCCGATTGCCGCCAATGGAGAGGAGGATGATAAGAATGTGAGTTTACTAAACCCTGCGTTCTGGAAGAGCACCTGCTAATGGGAGGGTGCTGCAGCTCTATCGTGACGGCAAAAGAGTACTGGAGTGTCTGCAACGTGCCCTGCGCGTGGCCGACTCCTGCATGGAGACGGCAACATCTATTGAACTGTTTGTGGAGATCCTGGACAGATATGTGTACTACTTTGATCAGCATAACGAATCGGTGAGAATCCCTGCCCCATTCACCTCCCCTAGACGACCATGCTGACTCG
>MUZK01003753.1:0-15932 GCA_003013055.1 Juglanconis sp. DMW523 | reverse complement strand
CTTGATGATACGGCAAGTGACGGCGGTCAACTGGAGCTACATCGGCGATGCGATCCCCTCGTTCGTGACCATCGCCTTCATCCCGTTCAGCTACAGCGTATCCTACGGTCTTATCGCGTGAGTGTTTCGCGGCCCCCCCCCCCTCAGTCCTCCCCAGACCTTGCTGACGTACCCACTCAGCGGGCTCTTCGTCTACACGGCCCTCAACGGGATGATCTGGGCGGTAATGTTCCTCTCCCGCGGCGCCTACGAGCCCAAAGACTACCACCGGCGCGAGTACTGGACCTGGAAGCCGGCGGGCGAGAAGCCCTGGATCTTCCGCGTGTTCACGAAGGGGCGCTTCTGGGAGGACGAGCGGCTGCAGCGCAAGAAGCACCACCTGCCGGGGCGGCTATCGAACAACAAGGCCGACGAGAGCAAGGAGGCGTGCGACGCGTTCGCCATGTCCGAGGTGGACCTGGACTCGATGCGCACGTCGCGCGTGGCCACGAGCTTTGCGGCGAGCTCGACCACGACGGACCAACGGGAGTCGGGTGTGGCGTCGGACGGGTCCGGTGGCTCTTATGCGGGCCGGCATGGGCTGGAGGAGATGGAGCGGGAGGGCGAGATGCATGAGTTGGAAGTGGTGGTTGTGCCGCAGAAGGTGCATACAAACGGACCTCCTGAGTAGGACAGTATTGCTACACGGGAAGGGGGAGCATACAGGCATCGGCGGTGCTTGCGGAAGTTTCCACAAAGCACCGGGTTACTCGCTGCTCAGTGCCTGAATATCGGGGTTCTCTCTTCCATGGGACCTATGCCGTCCCTGTCTGGCATAAGGAAGATGAGAAAGAAGGTGGCCTGGATGAAGACATAGTGGATGTATCATGAACTCTCCTGGGATGGAATGTATGTAGAAATGATTTTGATTGACGGCAATGGAAAGGACTGGAGATAGATATTTCTGTGTGATCAATAATTAAGGATATGTGAAAGTGACAGTCAGATGGCATTCTGGGGAGGACAATATCCGATTGGTGATACTTTCCTTCGAAGCAGGTCGGATTACATAAGCATCAGCACTGCGTCATAGCTCCTCCTCCTGTGCACCAAGCCAATCACGACGTTTCTCCAAGCTTCTGCTTTCACATCACCACGACTGCAATCCCCAGCATTCTCTTTATCTTTTCAACAGACCTGGCATGCTTGAGCCCTCATCCAGCTCTTCACTCTGTAACCGAGAAACCCTGGCAAATCCAGCTCCGTCGTTCGCCCTCCAGATTCCTCAAGAGGATTGAGGTGCTCACACCTCTTCACACCGCAAAGATGAGTGGTGGATGGAATACAAGTAAGTTGCTTCACAAGTGGCCCACAATGTCTACTCGCCTTGGAAAGTACTAAAAAACATACTAATTATCTACAGTCGAGTCCGATGCGGTATGTGGAACATGCCTGATCTACCCATTGTCGCAACCTGGAGGCGACTATCCCTCTTTCCGCCCCCCCCCCCTCTGGTAACAGTACTGACAACGTGCAGGGCGTCTTTACCTTCCTCCTCGACAATCTCGGTGTCAAAAATGTCCAGTTCGAAGAGCTGATCTCTATGGACCCCGACATGCTTGCCCAGCTGCACCCAGTCTACGGTGTCATCTTCCTCTTCAAGTACCCGACCGATACTCCCTACACCTCTGCCGAAAAGCCCCTCGAAGGCACGTTCGACCATGAAGCCGCCCAACGCCTCTTCTTCGCCGCCCAGACCATCCAGAATGCCTGCGGCACCCAGGCTCTCCTCTCAGTGCTCATGAATAAGCAGGACCCCGACGGCCTCGAGGGCCGTGACGCCGGATACATCGACGTTGGCGAGCCTCTTCGCGACTTCCGCGAATTCACCATGGCTCTCCCCCCTGAGTTTCGAGGCGAGGCTTTGTCCAACAGCGAGCTGATACGGGACGTGCACAACTCGTTCGCCAAGAGCAGTCCCTTTGCCGACGAGACACAGCGGACGACGGGCGAGGCCGAGGACGTCTACCACTTCGTGGCCTATACACCTATCGACGGCGTCCTCTATGAGATGGACGGTCTGCAACCTGCGCCCATTAGCCATGGTCCTTGCAAGCAGGACCAGTTCCCTGCCAGGGTGATGGAGGTGCTCCAGCGGAGGATCAACCGCTACGATACCTCAGAGATTAGATTCAACCTCTTGGCCATGGTTCGGGATCTGCGCATCCAGGCAAAGGACATTGGTGACATGGAGATGCTCGAGCGAGAGGAGAAGAAACGTATCGACTGGCGCTTCGAGAATGCTCTGCGCCGACACAACTTCGTGGGCTTCGCAGGTGAGGTGCTGAAGGGAGTGGTGGCTCAGAAGCTCAAGACGGGTGGCGAGACCGCGTACAAAGAGTGGGTGGACGATGCGACGTCCAAGATGAAGCAGAGGGTAGAGAACAGGAAGGCGGAGCGCACAGAGGGGGACGTGGAGATGGGCGGTTGAACGAGGACAACCCCAATGACGGACACGATTAGAATCTTCTCAACGACTTCGCATCGTTTTATACCCCTGAAGGACATCACTACTGTTTTCTGAGACAACCGTCTCCTCCCTCTGTATCTTTTGGTTGAAGCAGTGGATGGCGGGGAACCCGACGTCTATTCAGTGTGTGGCAGCGCTGACCTTTTCCAGGCGCCGGACCCCTTATCGAGTGACGGATATCTCTGCATGCAAGTCTGGCTGCGCGCTTTTCTATCATCTTTACTCGGTAGACGAGAGCGCTCTTTCACTCTCGTCGATAAGCGGCACCGAGTTTGGCCTCGTCAACATCATCAGTACTCTCGTGCGATTTTGACTCGAGGGCTGCCGCGTCGTCTTCGCCGAACCGTCGAACAACCGAACCAAGACCCTCAGAGACCTCGAGTACTCAACGCCCGTCTGCTCTGACCGTGCAGTGCTATTTCTCTTCAGACATATGTCCAGCGGCGTCTCGTTCGCAGTATTCCGCGCTTGGACGTCAGCACCGCCAAGCATCAAGGCCTCAACTATCCGTGGTAAGCACCAGCACGTGGTGTGGTGAAGAGCGGTGTTCCCTTTCGTATCCGTCAGCTTCAGGTCGGCTCCTCGCCAAAGCAGATTCTCAAGCCATGCCAAGCCGGCATCTTCAGTCAAGCGTCCACCGGCGACTGCGCGGATCAGCGCCGCGAGGCAAGTTTCGCCTTGGGTGTTATAGGTGTTGGGGTTGTCGAAAGACACCGATCGCGAGATGGTGGATGAGCCAGATCTATCTCGTATTTCCAACCATGAATGGAACGACAATTGCTCACATCGCGAGGCGTCCTCTGTGCTGGCGGCGACGGCTTTGTTGACCATCTCGTCGTACCTCCCCGCCAGGTCGGAGATGGATCGCGCCTCCGAATAACCTCTCTCCATGTCCCACAGGGCCTGTCCCTCGAGAAAGCGCGAGATACGACGGCCCGTCAACTCTCCCGTCGATGTCGGCGACAAAAGCGTTGCCAGGAGAGGAGACTGGTTCTTCTCCGGGATCATCTGTAGGACGTCTTGGAAGCCGGCTACGAACTCCATCCTGTCTCCTACATCCAAGCCCTGGAACACTGCAGCGTCTGCCACGACCGAAGCTAGACAGGTGTCGCCAGCTAGATCCCGGAGCGTCCATCGAGACTTCTTGTCTTGCAGAGTTCGGAACAAGAACCGGATCTTGCCCGCGATGGACTTTAGATCCAAAAGATGCATGGAAGTGCGGCCGGAGAAGTCTTTCACGTTGAGGAGCTCATCTGCACATCTCTGCAAGAGCTCACACAGCAGCCCCGGATCATCTCGCCACCTCACAGCCACGTGAAGGACGCTTTCGTTTAGAACTGTCCGCCCAGTGTCGAGTCGGAAATCCCGAGAGTCAAAGTCGGTCCTTGGAAGCTGCAACGGCTCGCCAGAGGCGTCCGTTATGGCTGTGGCGATCTTGCGGTGGAGACACTGCGAGCGACGACTGCAGCAGACTTCTACCACGAGCTTGGTATACTCGACCGATTCAGAAGCATCCGGCATAACGTGGAGCGGGAAGTTGAGGGACGGTTGTCCTGATCGTGATGAGTTGATGGAGAAGCTTAGGAGACTGCGTATCTCGGCTAGCAGGGAGGAGCTCGGGCGGCTGCGCAAGCTGAGGGAGCGGGTAGACGCTTGGGGCAGCTTTCCCCCTTCGTCAACGGGGGTTCACCCACGGCTTCGGTGGTTGTTTTCGCAACGGGTGATTGAGTGTTGTGGCCTGGAGAATAGTGTGTCAGGGCAGTTGATGTTGATTCCTGAGAACAATATACTCAGCCACGCAAGACGAAGGACTGACTAGCGGGAACACACACCAACGTCCTGAGGGACGCTTGGTCCTGTGACGAGGGCAAGCTTCTCGGCAATGCACCTCCTACATCGAAGATCGACAAGCCGTTGGCATACGCCGTCAATACGCGCCTGCGATCCTTCGCGATGCGGAACCAAGCAATGCGCTCTCTAGCCGCTTCGCGGGTCCTGGGACGGGTGCCCTCGTCGGACAGTAAACTTTGCAGTTTGACCTGCGTAGATCGCTTCCCGGAGTTTAGTCTGTTCCCACCGTCAACATCCATGCTACCGAAGCATTAGGAGGCGTATGACCTACACACAGCCGTGCTTAATAGATGCCAGCGCAGACAGGATCTTTCCGATAACAGCCGTCGTGATCGTGGTGCAATAGTACAACCTGATGAGGCTCTTCTTCATCCTAGTACTCTGCCAAACTTGGGCAGCAGTGAACGGACGGCCTCGTCGTGTGCCGAATGAGCGTATTCTCTTCTTGACGCGACCAGCGGCGGGCTTGAGCGACAGGTCGGGCGATGCCAGGCTTTGTGTTCTGCATGAGGGAGCCATGATCTAAAACCGACTTTGAGAGGCGACTTATAAATAGTAGCTGCGCAACTGCATCTAGTAGTGAACTGAGTGCCGGCGACCTTTTTTTCTTCTTTTTTGCGCCACGGAATCCACGGGGGAGAGAGACAGAGAGAACCATCTTGTCTTCCTCTCTCTCAGACCCCAACCACGTTGAGCCCATCATGATCCGAGAGGTCGATCTGAGGAGTTTCCACACATATGTGATCTCCTCGTACATCAGCATGCTCTCTGCATCCCTTACCCAGTTCGGCAATGGGTCAAGTCTCCCGCGCCAAAAACCATTGTCCACTGGATAAGAGCGGCATCCACGTGGTGTCAGCCTCAGCCTTGGACCCGTATTGTTGTTGTTTTTGCGCGGGGCTATTTTTAGCACTGCGTGCCGTATAGGTATAGGTACAAAGTAGGTAGCATTGAGTGGGGGCAGCGGAGGTACGCCCTGTTCTCAACTCAGCGCAAAAAAGATCGGTGGACGACACCTGGCTTCATGCGTCCCACACACCGACACCGGCCGTTCACCACCTCAGTGTTCCACAGCGGAACGTATTGGATAAGAATATCTATGTTGCTTTTCTTCTATCGTGCATCCACCGCCACGTCAAAAGGTTCCTCCCTCTATCCGTCGGCTCCGAATGCCTCTTTGTACACCTATTGTGCAGGATGAGTTCACGGTCCTGTGCTCAACAACCACCATATGCCTTCCAGAAACCGGATTCCCTCCTGCCATTGCGGCAAGAGTTCCAATTCACAACTTTCCAGACTAGTGCCACCACCATTATTCCACCCCTACTGCGTCAGAACATATGCCCTCCAGCATAGACAACTTCCACAAGTAGAGTGACGCCTTTCTCCTCAAACAGCTGGCACCTTTACACATCCCTCACAGCTGCTCTTGCTGGCATACGTAACAACAATTGCGTCTCAAGAGGAATCCCTCATCTCAAGGCCGCACAGTACATACCTGGTATGAGGCAATGTGCGCCGTCTTTGTCGGAAAAGTTGAAGATGATGGATACCCATTAGCAGACGGAAGTTGTACCCGCGATCATGTCGTCATTTGCAAAGTCCGAATACGCGTGTTTCCTCCTTCCCATCTCCCCCATCCATCATCATCATCCCACCTGGTGAATTTGACTTCCGCGCATGCCCAGTGTACAACCCTCAAACTGCGCAGGTGTCGACACCAAGTATCGACAAGCTGTTCAACAAATTCAAATGCGCGTGCTGTCGAAGAACAGCAGCACTAGTTTCGGTGATGACCGTCAAAGGTCGTCTCATCATCGATCGCTTGGCTCCCTTGGATGGGAGTCAATCCTACATCTCGTCTTCGTTCTCGTTCGTCGTGAAAGTCGTTCGTCGTCCCGCCCAGACTCAAGCGGCAGCAGCAGGCTTGCGCGCTACCCAAAAGGTAGCATGGTACATCGTCTGCAGCATGCTCTCCGGGTCCTGAATATAGGGCGCAGAGATGCCCAGCTCCTTCTTCTCGACCACGAAGCCGATCTTCTCAACCAGTGCCATCACCTCGTCGGCCGACAGCTCGAAGCTGCCTGGGTCGGCGATGCCTGACGAGTTGTTGGCATCGTGCTCGCCATCACCGTCGTCATCGTGGCCGTGGTTGCCAGGCGCGTTGTTCTCGAAGTGCCAGAGCAGCGGGCCGATGTTGATGAGGACGCCGCCGGGCTTGAGGCAGTAGTAGATAGTCTCGAGGTAGCGGATCAGGTTGGGAGCAGTGTCCAGGAAGAAGACAGTCGCCACCGCGTCATAGGTGGCTGCGTGCTCCTCGTCGCTGTACAGGCAGAGGAAATCGGCGGCGCACATAGCCATCGGGCCTGCACCTTGAGCGGTTGACATAGCTGTGGCCGGGTGGATGTCTGGAATCTTGTAGCCCTGGAGGTGGTGCTCACGGGTGGGGTGGTTCGAGAAAGTATGAATCCAAGGGTGAATGGTATGCTGGCCGGCGGACTGGACGTAGTTGAGGATGTAGGAGGACGCAACGAGCTGGTGATAGGAGATCTCGTTGCCCTCCGTATCGAAGCCATCCAGGCTCAGGTCGAAGACCAGGCGGCCAAGGCCAGCACCTGGAACAAGGACCTTGAGATGGTCAGCCTCGGGCTTGTTGGCACGCTCCACGGTCAGAACACGCTTGACAGGGCCGTAGCAAGCCTCACGCTCCTCAGCACCCTCGGCGGACCAGTCACGGTAGAACTGGCGGATAGTGCTCCTCGCCTTGTCGATGTCGCCATACTTGGCCACGCCAACCCACGGCTCGGGCATGACCTGAAAGTCACCCTCCTCGGTGTGCTCGTAGACCTGGAAGCTTCGAAGACCGTATTTGACGATGTTCCGGGCGAGCTCGGCATTGGAGTCAATAGCTGCGTCGACCTTGTCCAGAGTCTCGAGGTAGTTGAAGGGAGGAGCGGCAAGCATCTTCCAGTGAGCCTCAGGCAGGGCGTAGAAGGACTGGCGACGTAGATGGGTGCAGTTGAAGTGAGCCACCCTACCGTATTGCCTGTAGCACGATCGTTAGCAGACGTAATAGAGTATCTACAGCAAGGTTCTCAGATGAATGAACCAAGCAATCAAAAAGAAGGTGAGTCTTGTCAGGACAGCAGATGCAGGCGAGATTATATAGGACTATCCCCGTATCAATGTACGCTCCCCTTCGAATCCCCGAGTTCAAAAGGAAGAGCAGCAAAAGCAAGAGCAGCCCTGGTTGGTGTGTGGAAGGGGCGAGAACAACACCGAAGAACCAAGAGCAGAGCAGACCTGCAGAGGACTGTCGGCCACAATAGGCGGGTGTAGACAAGGCTGATGCAGAAGAGCAAAACTAGGCAGTGAGAGCAATGAAGAGGGGGCCAGATGGACGAAAAAGCAGTTAGGGAGATGAAGGGATGGCAGACTGACAAAAAGGAATCCAGAGCACAGAACATGACTCTGGCCTCCTCAGGGTCGTCAACAGTCTTGTCGACACCCTGCCAGTCGCTCTCATCCATGGGCATGAGGTCGTCCATCTTCTCTTGCTCCAGGGTGCTCATAGTCTTGAATGGGGCGTATGCTGGCTGGTGGGTAGGATGAGCTCCGGATGAGAGAGTGAGGTCCGGGTGAGAGTGGTTCTCAGACAAGAGCAGTGCTCAGACTGGGTGGTGAGCAGAAGGTGAGCAGAAGGTGAGCACCAGTCGTGAAGGTATCATAAGCTCCCGGAGTTGCTATGGCCTTGATGTGGTTCAGGAGCCACTAAGACAGCTAGTGGGGATGATGACCGGAGAAGTTGTCATGAGGCTCCCGAGACTGTGGAGCTGCCCCGGTGGTGAGACTGATGCCCAGGGGAGGGAGACAACCAGGGGAGGGAGACAACCAGGGGAGGGAGACACCCAGGCGAGGGAGACAACCAGGCGAGATTGATGACGAGAGAGTGAGTATCGACAGTGGATTTATCTTGAGTTCTCCAGGATGGCTGTGTGGGTTGGGGCTCTGAGTGGTTTTGTTGTTCTTAGCAGCGAGAATAGTAACCAGAAGGAAGTAAGCAGGATTAACAAAGGAGTCATAAGGTCTCAAGGTTGCCGAAGAAGAGTGTTGAGGATCCCCAAGATGATGACGGGATGTGATCACCGAATGTGCTCGGTCAAGAGTTGCAAAGATGCATCCTGAGTTTTCTGGCGGGGCAAAGACGAGAGGGTGTGTGTGAGAGTGTGTGACAAGAGTGAGGCCGACGAAATAGTCGAGACTAACCCGAGGAGAGGTCGAGTTATGACTCCTTGTCCGTGCCGGTCCTCCCAAAGTTTTGTTGTTCTCCATCGCCGGAGTGAACTGGGGCCACCAAATGTAGCGCCTGGTTTGCTGCATGCATGGTCAGAAAAGCGGGTCCACATGCGGCCCCAGCTGCACATCATCCACTAAAGATGCCGCTCACTTGCACTCCGGGGCTTGCAACTTCGGGGCTTTGCATGGCAGCAGGCAGCAAAACACCACGCCCTCACTCAGCAACCTCCACCCCACAAGAGCTTGCACGACCAGACAACCCAGAATTCCACATCAGCTGCCAACAGACCTTGTCCCGAGCCGACACCATTTGTGCACACATTATCAACATTGACCACCACACTGGAATGCACTAGCATCTGCACTAGCCCCTGCATCGGCCGCCCCAAGTGCCATCCCCAGATCCATAGAAGATGACGACCCAAACGAAGACTTTCCAACTCTCCTTCCCGCTCCCGCGGTCCCTCGACACGCGCATCTACGTCCACCTGACCGTGCAAGCGAAGTCTGTCATCCTCTTCCTAGCCACCGCGGCGGCGGACGAGATGGGTAGCCCGCCGACCATGGGCTCCTTCGTCTACGCCCTGCCCGACGTAAGCTGTCCCTTTTCTCTCCTGCATCCAGTGTTGGTGCTCACATGACATGTACTGTTGTTAGAAATTCAACCCAACCCAGCCGCTCTCGACGCCGCTGTTCAGCGTCGAATCCTCGCTGGAGTTCACCTCGCGCCTGGCGCGCCTGTTCGCCAGGAAGACGGGCCTTCCCACCTACGTGGGCAGCTCCCTGAGTCTTTCGGGTGCCGGGCTTGGTGGCACGGTGGAGGAGGAGATGGAGGCGTTCCGGAAGGTGGTGGAGGTTGTCACGGAGAAGTTGCAAAGCTCATTGGGCATCACAGATGGGGTGGCGGGGTTGACTATTAGCAGCTCATGAGAAGGCGTTGGTCCATGCTGGGGTTGAAAACCCGTGAGAGTCCGTCCTTGGAAGCGAAAACCATCATCTCAGGTGATGCTCGAGTCAGGGCAGATGGAGGTGTTCGTCACCGTGGGCGCTGTTGGCCAGCGCGGTTGGCCATGGCATTGGGTCACGCAACGGGCATCGCTTCAGCGTGCGATGGAGCGAGGCAATACCGGATTGTGTCACCTTCGCTCGGCAAGCGCAACGAGAGCTTGTGGCAGACACCTGCCGTGCCGATATCGACCACCAACGAGGTCAGCGTAGACGGGCCGCGTCACACCAACCCCTCCCCAACTGGACCGACCCGGAGAAGTCTGCACACGAGTGTTTGGAGGCAGAATTTGGCCAAGATGGCAGATGGCAGTATGAAGTGCAGAACCGGAAGAATTCTCACGGGAGTCTCGAGGGCGGTCCTAGGAGAGTGCCAGGAACGTTACCGCAATCAAACCTACCTAGGTATCCAGAAGGGATGGCGTGCGTCTGATGATGTCTCTTCTACAATTTTGCAGACGCCATCGGGGGAGGGGCCAAGTAGTCTTGACACACAAAACTCTTCTCTTGCAGCAACTTTTGTTGTATGTGGTGGCCCGACTGCGATGTAGATGCTGATCAGATCAGTAAAGGAGTATCTTCGGGTCAAACAAGATTTGACAAACAGACGCCCTCTGCTCGACGTTTGTTGGACCCAGCACCCCCCAAGACGGACAGGTCATCCAGGACCCACGTTCACAAGCCACGAGGAATACGAGTGGGAGGGTCATAGATGCAGCCTTGTGTCATTTATTTTCAGATGAATAGGCTTGTGGGATACGTCCTCGGTTGGATCCGAAGACGCTCGCAGCCGTGCAGCCAGCCAGCCCAGACCACGCATCAGTGTTAGAGTGATTGCTCCAGGGACGATGCGGGTCGAGTGTGGCTTTCCAAACAATATATCGTATGCCCTCTTTTTCCCATGTCTGGGTCACACGTGAAGTTGTACTGCTGGTCTTGTGTTCGGGCCCACAACATGACACGCCGGGGGTACCACCGAAATGTCAAGCAAAGCTCTCAACGTTGAGGAAGTCAGCGGCGGTGGCAGGAGATTGCCTTTTTTATTTTTATTTTTATTTTTTTTTGGGAGTGCAGCAGCGTCACTGTGCATGGCGGTTGAAATACTCGTACGTCAGAGACAGAGAGGTGGGGGCCGACCTCGTTCCGGAGGACACCCACGCCCACACCCATGCCCACGCCCACGCCCATGCCCACGCCAGAAAAAGCAAGGCAGGCTACCTACCGGTCAGCTGGTTTGGCGAAACGGCCTCCGAAGGCTGGATTTAGAATGTAGACCTGGTCTGCAAGCCAGTACAGGCTAGGGGTCCTGCTGAAACTCAGGGTCTGACATTCCCTGGCTGTGGGGTGTTCTTCTCGGTTGATACTAGATACTAGTACTACTAGTACTTCCTACACATATCAAGTTCCTCTCACAAGAGAAGATATCAAAGTTTTCCAGCCTGGTGTGTGGAGGTTCCTTGCGGGCAAGCTCGCAGGGTGATCTACTACTACTACTCAAGTACCTAATATATAAGTACTTGGGTCTTTGGTGGCAATGTTGGAGTCCTTGATCAAAGGTGGTAAAATTCAGACACACGGGCCACCCTGACTCCATATCCCTGCCGGCGCAGACCCCAAATGTCGGCACTAACAGCTTCAAATTCCTTCCTGGCCCCCATCCTGGGTATTAGCACATTCTACCACTTCAACCCCACGTCCAAAGGCAGAAATGGGTATGCACATATGGAATAAATGCTTCTGGAAAGCTCACTGGTTTTGTACCAATTTAGTCTGTCCAAATCAACCACAGTTCCGCTGTGTTTTCTGCTGTTCCCTGTCCATGAAGTGGCCCTGTGGTTTGGAGAGGGGTTGCAATCTTTGGAGCCCCTGCTAAAGCACCCCACCACCAATTCTACCACAGCTCCGACACACCCACGCCCACTTCTCCCACTGCACCAAGCACCCACTCACTTACTGGCCA
Organism: Juglanconis sp. DMW523; assembly: GCA_003013055.1. Taxonomy (NCBI): domain Eukaryota; kingdom Fungi; phylum Ascomycota; class Sordariomycetes; order Diaporthales; family Juglanconidaceae; genus Juglanconis; species Juglanconis sp. DMW523. The sequence goes on along the minus strand of MUZK01003753.1, from coordinate 4,311 downwards.
ACCCAGCCGCTGCCTTTCACTTTCTTTCCAAGCAGCCTTCACTCTCTCCACCATCACTGTCGTCCCACGACCCGACCTACACCAGTTGTCCAGCCATACACCTCCTGAGTCTTGGGATCTCCTCCATTCACATCCACTTGGCTGCCGTGGTGGTGGTGCTGTGCTGCACTTCCAACACCCTCACCCCCCCCCATCTCCCATCATGGCGTGGCAACCCTCCCCCGAGTCTCTCCAGACTCTGGCTGTCTTCCTCAAGGACTCCCTCAGCGGCTTCGACAAGGCCGCCCAAAAGAAGGCTGAGCTTGTGAGTCGCTATACTCCAAACACAGACAGGACAGGCCCCTGGATTGCTTCAGCAGAACGAAGGCGCTGACCTCGCCCATTAGATGCTATCACAAGCCAAATCCTCCCCAGACTTCAACAACTATCTCGCCTACCTCTTCTCCAGCGCAAACCCTCCCCAAGGCCTCAACTTCTCTGAACAAGACTATGCCCTTGTTCGTTCCGCCGCTGCCATCATGCTCAAGAACAACGTCAAGTTCCACTTCAAGCAGATACCTGAGACGTCCTTGAGCCTCATCAAGCTGGCCGTTCCCCTGGGCATACAAGACAAGAAGCTCCAGATCCGAAGCTATGCCGGAAACATTGCTACAGAACTCATCAGCCGCGTGGGCATCTATGGGTGGCCAGAATTCCTGCCCGAGCTGCTCAAGATGATCGGGAACGAGACGGGCCACATCTCTCCCGAAGGCCAGGAGGGTGCCATGGCCGCCATGGCCAAGATTTGCGAGGACAACTTTAAGATATTGCAGCGCGAGCAGAACGGCCAACGGCCCCTGAACTACCTGTTGCCCAAGTTCATCGAGGCCACCAAGAGCCCCCTGCCCAAGGTGCGCGCCCAGGCCCTGACAGCCATCAACGTCTTCGCTCCGCGCAAGACCCAGGCCATGCTCAACTGCATCGACGACCTCCTTCAGCACCTCTTCATCCTGGCCAACGATACCGACGACGACGTGCGACGCCAGGTTTGCCGATGCTTCGTGCAACTCGTCGATACCCGACCCGACAAGCTGACGCCCCACATCTCGGGCTTGGTGGACTACATCATCACCCAGCAGAAGAGCGAGGACGAGGAGCTTGCGTGCGAGGCCGCCGAGTTCTGGCTGGCGGTCGGCGAGCACGACAATCTGTGGCAAGCCTTGGGACCCTACATCCAGAAGATCATGCCCGTCCTCCTGGAATCCATGGTCTACAGCGGCGAGGACATTGCGCTGCTAGGTGGCGCATCGGACGACGAGGAAGAGGACGATCGTGTCGAGGATATCAAGCCGCAGTTTGCTGCGTCCAAGTCGGCGCGCAAGCTTGCCGCCAACCATTCAGCCGACGCCTCCGAGAACGGCAACGCATACCAGAAGCTCGCGAGCATGGACGACAATCTCGAGGAGGGGGAAATCGACGAACTCGACGAGGAGGATGGTGACGACAACCCGGACGAAAAATGGACCCTGCGGAAATGCTCTGCGGCTGCCTTGGACGTTTTCGCTCGCGATTTCAGGGATCCCGTCTTCGAATGCATCCTCCCGTATCTGACCACAAACCTGAAGCACGACGAGTGGCCGCGCCGAGAGGCCGCAGTCCTCGCCCTTGGTGCTGTCGCGGAGGGCTGCATAACGGTGGTTACGCCTCATCTACCAGAGCTCGTCACGTACCTCCTCTCGCTGCTGAACGATCCAGAACCTGTCGTCAGACAGATCACATGTTGGACGCTTGGTCGTTATTCCTCGTGGGCCGCCAACCTGAAGGACCCGGCACAGATCCAGGCATACTTCGTGCCAATGATGGAGGGAATTCTTCACAAGATGCTCGACAAGAACAAGAAGGTCCAGGAAGCCGGCGCCTCCGCGATGGCTAACCTCGAGGAGAAGGCTGGAAAGGTCCTCGAGCCATACACGGGACCCATCATCCAGCAATACATCAGATGCTTCGCCAAGTACAAGGACAAGAACATGTACATCCTCTACGATTGTGTGCAAACGCTCGCAGAGAATGTCGGCCCCATTCTGGCGTTGCCCGAGCACTCTGGTCAGCTGATGCCTGCGCTGATCGACCGGTGGCAGAAGGTAGCAGACGAGTCGCGTGAGGTCTTCCCACTTCTCGAATGTCTGTCTTACGTCGCCATGGCCATGAGAGACGCCTTCGCGCCCTATGCGCAGCCCATCTTCCGCCGCTGCGTTACCATCATTCACACGAACCTCGAGCAGACGCTGACGTCCAAGACCAACCAAAACTTCGACCAGCCCGACAAGGACTTCCTCGTCACGAGCCTTGATCTCCTCAGTGCCATCATCCAATGTCTTGAGGACGACAAGGCGCAAGCCCTGGTGAAGGACGCGGACCCAGCCTTCTTCGAGCTGCTGAACCTTTGCATGGAAGACCCGGCGGACGAGGTCCGACAGTCAGCATATGCCCTCCTCGGCGACTGCGCCAAATACGTATTCCCACAGCTACAAAACCACCTTTCGACGATATTCCCCATTCTACTCCGGCAACTGGACTTGGACAACGTCGTGGATGAGGACATTGAAGGTTGCTTTAGCGTCGTGAACAATGCCTGCTGGAGCGTAGGCGAGATCGCCACCCAGCATGGCAAGGGCATGGCACCCTACGTGAACGACCTGATGGAGCGCTTCGTACAGATCATGGTCAACCCGACGGTACCGCTCAGTGTGACCGAGAACGCCGCCATCGCCTTGGGTCGTCTAGGTCTGCAGAACTCGGAGCTGCTTGCGCCTCATCTGTCGACATTCGCGGACGAGTTTCTGTCCGCCATGGTCGAGCTGGACTCCACGGACGAGAAGGCGAGCGCGTTGAAGGGCTTCACCATGATTGTTGGCCAGAATCCCGCAGCGATGGAGAAGAGCATGTTGTCGTACTTTCAGTGCATTGCACAGTACAACACGAGGCTGCCAAGTGATGTCAACCGCGAATTGCATGATCTCTTCCAGAAGGTGAGCTCTCCCCACGGAGCCTTGGATACTTGTCGTAGGTATATATCATTGTATGTATATGCTGACCGACTCCTTGTACAGATCATCAACGTCTATCGGCAAATGATTCCTCAATTCGACCAGTTTATCAACCAACTCCCTGCGGAAGATCGGGAGGCTCTGAAGTCGAAGTACGCGCTTTAGGATGGCACCGCATCTTCAGCCACCTACCTAAAGCGACGGGTTGGGAGCCATCAAGAGCTCACCAAACATCACCGCGGCAAAGAAAATTACAGTAAATTTTGAACACGCCGCCGGGGCGTCGAGCAGCATGGCCGGTCATCCACCCTGCAAAACTGCTAAACCTGAGCTTTTTTGGCGTCTGCGATTCGTTCCGGCCTCAATCATGGCCTGCGTTTGCCAGAATAACGATGCCATCGCGAATCGGTGTTGAGTTGTAGATTTTGGGAGGACGCAACAGCAAAAGGAATGGAATAATGTTCCACGCACGGCATGAACGAATGGATTTGATGAGGGACGGCCATAACATCACAACAACACAACATATCTAGCGGACGGGGCAAAAACATCATCTCTCACACAACACTGCTGGCCACTCTTCGGGAGGGGCGAGTGTGCGGGCTGTTTGTTACCAGGGCAATACCAGTCGGGCAGGGCGGGTGAGCACAAGGTGCTGAAAAATGATGGAAGTGCTTTTTTCTCAGATTGGCGGATGTGCGTCTCTCATCAAGTGAGACAGACGCATCCCCTCTAAAGTTAACCTTAGATAGTCGTAGATAGATACCGATGATACACATCATCACCTGCAAGTGCTTCTTGCGTATTTGAATGAGACAGAAGTTATGCAAACTGTCGAGCGTACCTTTCACAATCGTGCTTGGGGGAGGGGGGTTGACACTGGTTTGCAGGGGAAAAGCTATACCAGGTCATCATCCTTCGTGCTCACCAAAGAAAGAGCCAACGGTTGTCTGAAGACGGCAACCTCACCTAATAGAACAACAGAGCTTTTTGGTTATAGCACGATAGTGAAGGGGTATGTATAGCTTCGAGGCTGCACAAGTCTCGCGACGTATCGCCGCCGTCGCCTATATATCGCCAATTCCTCCTATGCTGCTGCTGAGTCGTGATATCCATCTACGACTTCTCCCATGCACACATATATATATGTGTGTGTATCTTTGTATATGTACAGGACTATATAGTCTGCGTTGTTTATATGTCCATGACATGACAGGAGAGCTCCAGGCCCCATGTCGTTTGTGCACGAATGGTCAGTGTATAAATCCTTACTGCTGTTTTCATC
>MUZK01003752.1:0-15929 GCA_003013055.1 Juglanconis sp. DMW523 | reverse complement strand
CACCCCCCCCCCTCTCCCCAGAGAGGGAAGGTGACCACCGGCGAGGCCTACCTACCTGCATCTGACGCAGGGGACAGCAGCAGAAGATCACCATTGCATCCAGGACAACTCGTCAAAACCCACCAGACACACGCATGGGCTGTGGCTTCAGCCTTCTCCTCTACCCCTGGACAAAGGCCATGCTGCCAGGGAAGCATGCATGGAATGATCGCTGCATGAAGAGTGCGCGCACGCGTGCGTCACGTCACGACAGATGGGAAAGTCAAAAGATACGATTGCGAGACCTTCAGCCGTCCGTCGGCTGTTGGCTTGTTTTCAACTGGCAGCTGCCAGCATTGTCGTTAGGTTTAGAGATACAAGTACCGGTTCTGTACTGAGCTGCAGCTATGACTCGGGGTGGCCGTCTTCCGTCACGCCCTCCACAAGCTGGGGATTCAGCCTTCCAGAGTCCGTTGTTGAGGGAGCAGATAGTCCCAACTACCGCTCTTCAGTCATCATTCTCTCTGCACTCTACCCTGAACCAGCCCCTCCCGCTATCAAAGTCTTCCACTTCCCTGGCTGCCAGATCACGCGGGGGTGCCACGGTGTTCTTTGGCCAGACCACGACTCGACTCGACGGCTGGTGTCACAAAAAACGACGCAAGAGTCTGTGCTGCCGGCACGCACTGGAGCCATGATGCGATGTTGTGCATGAGGAGGCGTTCAGCTCTGGTTCTCGACCGTCTCGGTGGTGTCCTTGCGCGTCCACATCCAACTCCAGGTAGTCACTCCATGGATCCTTCGGCACGCGTTCCGAGGCTGCAGCTGGATGCTCTTGGAGAATCCAAGACCACCGTTCGACGATCGCGGTCTTGCTGCGCGATGATCTGCCTTGGTCCTTGGCGCCCAAAAGCCAGTTATGTCTTCCAAGACGGTGGAATCTGACGTCGACTGCTTTTTTGAGATGGTCGAACGTCGTCTTCCTCGTCTCAATTGTGTTGCTCAGCGTCGCCTCCGCCTCGGGTCAGTCCGCTCTCTTCCAGACCGGATACATGCCTGAACAAGTGTTCGGAGCTCCCATCGTCGGTTGGATATTGGTCTCGAAGTCTACGGCCCTTTTCAGATACCACACACCCCAAACCCGCAGTCAGTCTCATCATCCCTCTCACAGCAGAGCGCACCGCCGGCACAGAAACATGATCTGGAGGATGGGTCCATCTCCTCCCCAGCCACAACGGTCTTCGGCTCTGGTGTGTGTTTCGAAGACGAGTCCGGCATCATCACCTGGCCTCGGAGAATAGGCGTCTGTTCGGGTGACGGGATCACTAGCGCGGTAACTGCGGCGCTGTAGCACAAAGTAATGAGGATGCTCTTCATGATGTCGGGTGGTGCAGTGACTGCTGGAAAGTGAGACTTTGTCAACGCGCGACTTGCTGGTCAAGGTCAAAGTGCGGTGCGGCGTGGTATTTTACAAGGTCGTGTCGTCGGTTGGTAAGAAGGAAGCGACAGAGCCAAGGCACACTCGCAAAGTCAATACAGAGCAAAGAAGGGCAACGGGAGCTAGCGAGGACACTCTGCTTGCTATAGAAAAAGAGGCTGGCTACCAACCGGCTTACCATCTTGTGTGGGCATATATATAGCATTCTCCCTGCCGCCGGGATTTTTGGGGCTGATTGGTACCGAATGGTGACCGAGAGGCGATTGTCCAAAACTGTCCATCCACTCATCTGACAGAAGAACTATGGGGAGGCTTGGCAACCTGGGGCGATAGGTAGCAACCATGCAAATTCCCTTCAGGGCACTCTCATCATTTGGCCGTTGACGGTACCTAATCTCCCGAAGGTTGAAATGGTTACCAATGCGCGCTAGAGCTTCATCTGATTTCGGAATGAGGCCCTTGAATGGGAATGTGCTTGGTAGAGTTCAATAGTCCCCAGGCCGTCAAGCTGCAGGGTCCGAGAGATGCTCCCGGAATTGGACAGCCGAGCTAGACCCCGTGGAGGAGGAGCCTCCGCGACTGTTGGGTGGCATGCCGCAATGTCGCTAAATTGGTGTTAGCGGGCAGGGCTGGGGTGAGTATGTACCTGGTTGGGTAGGTACCGACCTATAGGTAGGTGGGCGCGCGACATGCTGAGGACGACGGGCTTGCCCCTGGGATAGCTTCATGGTATCTAAAGGGGTACGGAGAAACAGGTAAGGAGGACCTGCCTTGCCAGTATCAACGTGTGATATTCTTGTCCTATCGTGCCAGAGAACGGGAAGGCAGGACAGATGATTCTAGAGACCAGGCTGTCGTCCAGAACCCTCAAAGAATACCAGAGCGATTATATATACTTGTAGTCAATTACACTGTTTAATTAACGTCGATCCACGAGAAATCACCATGTTCTTTATGGCAACCTGCCGAACGGATTAGCTTCACACTCAGCCTTAGTTGCAAGAACTTGGAAATCATTTCGCCTGGCCGAATTTCCATTCGTAATAGTGTTTTGAATTTCTCCAGCTATTTCGACCGTTGACCAGACTTATGAACAGGTACCTAGGTAGGTAGCCGTCTCGAATATGTGGACAGTGACTCGTGGGGGGATGCCAACGACCACAACCCCAGCCTGGAGCCCTCCGAGGGGCAGCTCCAAATTTCGAGACGGTTCTATGTACAAGACCCGAACCCTGGAGTCCTGTCCCGGACTTAGCATCCAGGAATTCGCCGAAGCTCCATCCGGGTCCAAACGTCATTTGAGAGCCGCAAACTTCGCCTTCAACACTGATACCATCTTCACGTCAACACTTCTTCCCCTTCTTCCACTTTCCCATTGTCAACAACCGTTTCTTTTGTCGACATCTTCTTTGACGATATTTTTTGCACTCTACACAAATGTCCTTCACGATAAGCCTCCGCGTGGGTCCCGCCCGCCTGGCGACCCGTCTCCCACAGCTTACCCAAGCCGTGGCACACCCCTCCTCCATCGCCTCGCGCGCCTTCCACCAGTCCGCACGGCGCCAAAATGCCTTCCTCACATCCAAGATCGCCCGCCCATCAACAAAGTCGAACTTTTTGGTGAGCCGCCTCGTCGCCAGCGGCAGCAAGCGCGGATACCAGTCACAAGCGGGCGCCGCGACCGACAACACCTCGGCGCTGCGAAAAATCGCCGTGGGCGGCGCGATTTTTGGCGGCACGATCGTCGCCATCAATGCGGTCTTCAACCGCGAGACCCGTGAGGATGGTGGCATGCCGCCGTTCGAGCGGAGCTACCTGAACTCGACGTTCCTGCACACGGGGCTGGGTGTCGGCATCATCGGCGTCACGGCCAGGCAGATGGTGCAAAGCGGGTTTGTTTACAGATTGATGGTGACGAACCCTTGGGTGGTTGGCATCGGTGGACTTGCGCTCAGCTTTGCTACCATGATTGGAACGAGGGCTATTGAACCCGAGAAGTAAGTTATACTGCATGTTCCGGAAGTTCCGGTGATGGGCGGAACGCTGACGAGTCGCACAAACAGCTACATCCCCAAGTACGCCCTCTGGACCGCCTTCAACGCCACACAAGCCGCCTTCATCGCGCCCCTCCTGGCATTCGCCCCCGGCGCCTTGATTGCACGTGCCGGTCTCTACACCGTGGCTATGATGGGCTCGATCTCCTTCGTCGGCGCGACCGCCAAGCAGGAGAAGTATCTCTACATTGGTGGGCCTCTCCTTGCGGGCGCTGGTATCGTACTGGCCTCTGGTCTCGCGCCCCTGATCATCCCTGCGACCGCCGTGCGTACCCTCGCATTCACCGAGAACCTGTGGCTGTGGGGAGGATTGGCGGTGTTCGGTGGTTTCACGCTGTACGATGTCCAGAAGATTTTGCACCATGCTAGGCTGGCGGAACGAGGGGTCATCAAGAAGGATCCCGTGAACGAGAGCATTTCGCTGGAGCTGGATTTCCTGAACATCTTCATCCGGATGGTTCAAATCCTGATGATGCAGCAGAACAAGAGGAAGTAAAGGGATGATTGAGTGCATGCTTGGGAGGACAGAAAGCAAAATTGTGGCGCAGAACTGGTTCGGACGGTGGATGGGATTAAGAGGTTGGTTCACTGAAAACTCTCCTCTCCTAATTGCATAAGTTAGGCTCGAACCATGGTGGCGTGAAGTCATAATTATTAGTACGGCGTTGGTGTACACAGCTCCCAAATCAAATCAGATCAATTTGAATCTTGACGCCTCTCACGGTTTCTCATGTGTACCCCGACAATGGCGTTCCTATGTACATAATGCACCCATGACTTCCCATCCTCGCCTTCCTCGTCTACTTCAAAGGCGGAAAATCCCTAACATGATGACTCGCACATTGGTATCCAAACGGATTCTTGTGCAGGTACAGCTGATGGTATTCCTCAGCATCCCACCACTGACCCGCATCGAGAACCTCGGTCGCCACTTTGCCGCTGTACCACTGCTCGTTGACCTTGGCGGTGATCTCCTCGGCGACCTTCTTCTGCTCCGCATCGTGGTAGAAGATGCCACTGCGATACTGCGTGCCGGAGTCGTTGCCCTGCCGGTTGCGCGTCGTGGGGTCGTGCATGCGGTAGAAGAACTCGATCAGCTGCGCGTAGGTGATTTTGGTGGGGTCATAGATGAGCTGGGTGGCTTCGGCGTCTGTCACGAGCCCCCGTCAGCACCAGGACTTCACAGAACATATGGGAAATCGACAAACTCACGTCCAGTCTCCCCCGTGCAGACCGCCCGGTAGCTCGGATTCTTGACATCCCCGCCAATGTACCCGACGCGTGCATCGTACAGGCCCTTGCCGTCAAAGTGCTTCCGGTAGATGTGCTCGACGCCCCAGAAGCACCCCGCGGCGACGGTGGCCTTGTGCGCGCCCTCGGGGATCTGTGCGGGCGAGGAGGAGCCGACGCCGCTCTCGGAGGCCACGCCGAACATGGAGGCGGTTGTGAAGGGGCGGGTGAGCCGGGCGAGGAAGCCAGGCATGGTGGAGGTCATTGCTGAGAGGAGGGCGAGGAATGCGACGGTGAGGGCGAGGAGGGTTGCGGAAGTGATTCGGAGGTGGGGTTGTCGGGGGTGGTTGATTTGCGGTTGGGGAGACAGTTTTACAGTTTGGAGACTTATTAGCAGGCAGGCGGTGGTAACTGTGATGTTCACTACAAGGCAGCAAGGGTGAGGCAATTTGAAGAGTTTGGGGGAAGCAAGATTGGGGAATTCTGAGTGAGGACTTTCGCATAGCAAGTCGTGACGTTGTATCGCATCTTCATTCGCCTCCGGAGATCCTCATGACAAATCCGCATGGGACCTTGGACAAGCAGATCTGAACCTCGGCGGGGCACGTCACCGCACCCTGGGCCCTGCACCCTGCACCCTGCACCCTGCACCCCACGCCATCTCAAGATCCCTCTGCAAGTCCCACCAAGGGGATGATGAATTATTCAGAGGAAAGAGAATTGACCTCCTTTTTTGTGAGTGTCTTAATTTCTACATATAATAGGCGCGGGGTTGTTCGGGGGGGGGGGGGTTCAGCGGTCATTGACGGAACCGGCTGATTTTCGGCGTCATCTTCAACGTCCGCAAAGCATCCGGCAACAATTCGCCCTGCGAAGAAACCGAACACAAGATGCCCGGGCAACAGGATGACGAGGTGGTCTCAATGTCCTTAAATGCCCCTCTCTTCGACGTCTTCGAGAGATGCCTTCAGATTACTCACAGCTCGGTTAGGCGGGCGGAGATGACAGGACCCGCAAACTTACGATCACTCCACGATTTACGAGTTTCAGAGCATGGGATATCGATAGCTTCGAAGATGGCCCACGATCCAAATTTATCTGTGTGCTTGGCCCACGGTGAGGGTCCACAGGTGCTTCAGAGATATGGCCATGGTCTTCGCCGAGCATATGCTAGTGGCGCGTGGTGCGCTCTCACCACCGACGCCAATTCCATGCCTAAGGACCGGACGAATGTGAAATCGAGCGAACTCGGGCAAAATGCAAGTCTCTGTTGTCTCTGTTGTCTATGGGAGCTGCTAGAAGCTACTGCTGGGAGCTAGTCCTTTCAACATCCTGTGCCATCATAAACTGCCTCACGGATTCGCGGATCGACCTGAGACGAAGATCCGCCCGTCGCGACTCGCAAATTCGCAACGTCCTCGGGCTCGACCAACCCCGCGCGTTTGTCACTCAATGCGGAGGTTACATCCCATGATCTCGTATCATTTTCTACGCGTGGACGTGGACCGGGATGTCGTCAATACAAGTGGGACTTCATCAACTGGACCGTGGCCACGTCCGTGCCTCATCAACCGGATCCGGGTATCAACACCGGTCTCAAACCTCCGAGGTGATGAGGTGCAACGCAAGGTTATGTGCATTTTCGCGGTAGCCCCGGTGCGAGTGCGATACAGACATGATATAAGAGATGGCCTGACTCAGCTCTTCTAAGGTCTCGAGATCCCTTTCTATCCACGGGCATCACCAGTCACTCCGGATCTGCTTGACTTCCACCCATTCGCTCCCTACCCATCGTCGTTCGCTAGTTGTCAGCACGTTAACTCGTTCTTGCGCTGGCGCGACCCTGTCTTTCGTTTTAGATCACTGTTTTGCTTCAGTTCGAACCCACGCCCGCTCAAACACACGCAAGTCAAAATGCAATCCAAGCTGTCCACCCTCGGCCTTGTCGCCGGGCTCGTTCACGCAGTCTCCGCCTCCGCCTCCGCCTCCTATAGCGTGAGCGGTAGCTGCGAGGGCTTCGCAGCTGGCGTCACAGGAGGCGGCGATGCCACCCCGGTGATCCCGGCCGACATTGATGAGCTCAAGGCCCTCCTTACCTCCGATGAGCCCCAGGTTATCGTCCTAGACAAGACCTACTCGTTTCTCGGGTCTGAGGGCACCACTACGGAGACGGGGTGTGCGCCCTACGGCACTGGGGATATGTGTCAAGAGGCTATTGATGCTACGGGAACATGGTGTTCCTTAGATTACCCTTCTGTCGAGGTAACCTACGACACCGCTGCTACTGAGGGTATCGAGGTGGCTTCCAACAAGACCTTGATTGGTGTTGATGATAAGGGTGTCATGTTGGGCAAGGGACTCCGTTTTACGAACGGTGCATCCAACATCATCGTCCAGAATATCATGATTTCAAACCTGAACCCTCAATATGTCTGGGGCGGTGATGCTCTGACTTTCTCCGGTGCTGACACCGTCTGGGTTGACCACGTCACTGTGAGTAATGGCTCTGCACTTTGACCATGGCCCTCACATGATAAAGAGCTAAACATAAGACACTATAGACCCAATACCTTGGCCGCCAACACTATGTCTTTGGCGAGGACGCTAGCTCCAAGATTACACTGTCTAACAACTACATCAACGGATATACCAATTACTCGGCCGGATGTGACTCTTACCATTATTGGGCCATTGAACTTGTGGGATCTGACGATCAGATCACCTTCCAGAGTAAGTTTGACAACTCATGTTCTTCACTCTCACTCAGAACCCATTCTTACGAGACCTTTCTAGACAACCATGTATACCATACTTCCGGGCGCAGTCCGGCCCTCTCCGGCAGCACGCTCTTCCACGCCATAAACAGCGTCTGGGAAGACAACAACGGCCACGCCATTGAAGGCAACATGAACGGCCAGGGTCTCTTTGAGGGTTGTGTCTTTAAGGACGTCACGACCGTCGTCACAGATGACTTCTCCGGTCACCTTTTCAGTTCCTCCGCCTCCACTGTAGACAGCTGTGAGACCTACCTGGGCCGTGCTTGCGAGCCTAACACCTTCACAGACTCCGGTGCTTTTGACGATGACGATATCAGCTTCTTCTCCAACTTCACCGGCCTGACTGTCGCCACTGCTACGTCCGCTGAGGAGGCTGAGACCAACGTCCTTGGCAACGTTGGATGCGGAAAGCTGTCTGCATCTTCATCTTCATCCGGCGTCTCGTCTTCGAGCAAGTCCTTGTCGAGTGGCTCATCCTCCGATGTCCAGTCCGCCTCTGGATCTCAGGCTTCTGCAGCGGCGTACATCTCCGCTGCCGTGCCCGTGGCCTCTGCTGCCGTCAACGTCGCGGGGTCCTCTGTGCCGAGCTCCACCGCCCCTTCTCAGTCGATCCCCGCTGCGGCTTCCGCGGCCTACCCTCTTTCCACCTACTCTTCGCACCACAATGCCACCTCCGGTCTGTCTCCTCAAGGCGGCTATTCCCCGTCTGGCTCTGGCACAGAGACTGGCGCCTCGGAGGAGTCTGGCTCTGGTGCCGAGATCAGCTCCTCATCATCCTACGAGGGCTCGTCGACCTCTTCCGGCTCGTCTGACGGGGGCAGCACATCGTCTGAGACTGGTGCTTCTACCGGGGAGGGCTCTTCATCCGAGTCGACCTCTTCCGGCTCTGAGATCAGCACCTCCGCTGAGTCTGGCTCGATATCCGACTCGATTACTTCAAAATCAAGCTCTTCTGACTCTGTGTCCAGCGCCTCAACTGGGTCGGACTCGGCCGCCGAGCTGAGCTCCTCGTCCACCACATCCTCTTCTACCATCAGCAAGTCCTCCAAGTGTAAGCGCAACAAGCAGCTGCGGCGGACTCTGATGGCTGAGAGCCATCTCTAACTTTTGACATGGTGTCAATGCGGGAAGGGAAAGGTTTCGCCCTCATAACGAAAACGTCTGACACAGGAACAACCACGATGTACGCATATGCCTACGCGCTATCGAAGCAGGATTTTTTTTTTTTTTTGTCTTACTATATAGGTCAACATTGAATAATTATAATATAGCAAGCAAGAGGATCTATAATTGATATAATGAAACTTTTAGTAGACCTAATAAATAGTAGACAGCTTTCCACCTGCCTTTCTAGCCCATAGGAAATTAATCGGTACACTGGATTAAGTTTTCATTCAACAAATATAGTTCCTTTCTCAACATACTCAATACGAAGCCCATTATTCCACTGTTTCATATCTAGTCCCTCTCCGAGATGATGGGATGGCGAGATGAATGACGTGAATAGTATTTTTAAGCCTACAAATATGGACGTCTGATTGTTTAGATCAGTACAGGATGCAAGCAAGGTAGGAGGCAAGGGTCACTCACCTGCGCCGAGCCAACTACAGTATGGAATTCTTCCCAATCGACTAGTTTCGAAGTATTCAGTGGACGTGACTCTCCCAAAATTGGCTTTGCGTCTTCGACTTTGGACCCAAGGCTGCTGCATATTATCAAGAAAGACTCGAACTCGTCTCGAGGGACAATTCCACTATAGTCGGCTGAGTTGGACGAGGGTAGTTCCTGAGGTGCAATAATCGGCGGACCGCGCTCGATCAGAGTGGGCCACCTCTTAGATGGACGGTATCGATGCTTGGTTAACATTTCGTGCGCCTGTAAAAGATACTCATCGTATTTGTCATTCAGGCGCCGGGGCGCACCTGGACCATCCAGTACAGCAGCAATCGGCTGCGGCAATCGAAAGCTCTGGAACAGCAATGGACGTAACGCATCGGGCGCCAGTACCCTTGTACCTATAGGCTTACTAAACCAATCTGGCCGCTGGAGAAGAATGGCAAGAGCGACGAGCATATAGTCGTTGGTCAACGCTGGAGCCGGCTGGTCAAGGTAAGGGAACGAGCCCAGCCGCAACATGCAACGGTACAGGAGAGGTCGCACTGTCTGAAGATCCGCCCTTAGCTCGCTTGGAAACCTGGCGATTAGGAATTCGGCCAGGTCGTTCTCTTCCCAACCTTCGAGTTGATGTACATTAGCAAGACGAACTACTGTGAGATGTGGGGTTCTGATGCTTACATTGTATCCCATTCTTCGTGGTTCCATACTGGTTCGTTGCAAGCTGGAGGCGCTCTGCTTGGGGCGGCCCGATATAATATCTCCCCAGAAACCCTTTGACATGCTCCTTGAATTGATCTATGGCTCCATTAGCTTTCACCGTTACTTTTGTCTCCCAGGTAAGTTTGTGTCCATCATACCAGCTGTTGCTATCGCGGCCCACGGATAGGCATCTTTGGCTCGCTTTCTCGAAGAAAGGAATTGTCCCATGATTGGTACTTCGTACAGACGAAAACGTGTTTGAGTGGTATAATTAGCGAATAAAGTAGACGCAAATATCATACGGCTGGGGCGGGGTAGGTTGTGCTAGACATCAGGGTCCAGTACGGAAAACGAATGGGGCAACAGCCTTATGGATATAACCGGTTCAGGGACGTTACTGTGCCACGTGCACAGGCGCTGCCTTATCCTGGGCTTTGTCCACGGACCCGTCAGCCGTAGTGGATAGGCCTGACCTGTCACTTCAGCTCATAGATGCCTGATGCGTTGGGTCAGTAAGAAACGTTCCTGATTTCGTCTCGAAAGTAGACGTGCAGATATAGTATCCAGTTCTTACAACCCCCCCGGGGAGGGGATTTTAGGAGCTTTAGGCTCGTCTAGCTATGGGACGGAGCGCCGACCACGCCCAACAAAGCCTTCCTTTGACCCATTGTGGATACTTAATCCGAGTAAGAAACTCCATGGCGCCAACCCCGGCCACGGCCATAATTTTAGCCATCATGATGTTTCTAAAATTGGGACTCACCGGTAGATCAATCTTTTATGTAGGCACGTGGGCGGCACAGTTAGTACATAGCCATTTACTGGGGGCCGGGACCAACTAGATGTCCAGTTTGCTTCCAAAGATCTCTGGAGAGTACCAAGACCGAGAGTTGTAAGTCAGAATAATATTAAATAAATCTAATTATATATGCAGTATTGTGATATGTTGTGTATGGACGTGTGTGGATTTCAAAGGACAACTTCTCCACGCAAAGTTCTCACCATTAGCCCTATCAGAGGACATCACCAGTGGATCATAGAGATAGCAGTAATAAGCTGATGACTGTCTCACAGAAGTGTCGATGCTGACCGCTGCACCACCACGTCGGTAAGACTTGGTCAGGTTTGCCACACGCTCCGGCCGAACCAGAAACATCATTGGGTGAGATGAAGCAGGATCTTGGACTTACCGGGTTCTCTTCGGAGAATGCTGCCACTAGAGAACGGCAAACGCTACGCGATGTATGAATACTGGGATATCGAGGGGAAACCAGCTTGTTACCAACACTGGACACACTCGACGCTGGTGGTTGGCGATTTCCAAGACAACCAATTCAAGGGGCCTAGTTTCCAGTTGCGCAAAGATACGATGAAGCTTGTGGGTGCCGATGCAGAGACCATGGAACAGGAAGATTGGTAGGCGAACCACTGGTGGAAGGAAGACAAGACAGATCCTACGAAAATCTCTTAGAGAAAGTGGGTGGAGAATGCTGGGAAGCACCAGTACATATTTGCTGGAGAAGTTGTGACAGGCGCCATGGGCTCATCTGAAAGTATCCAAGCCCTTGGTAAGTAACACCAAAATGTCCTCGGAAGGGTCATACGATATGTGCAGCTGTGTATACTAATGACGTTACAGCTGTGAATTATATCAAGGAGCACAAGTCATACAATGTTGCAACGAATAACTGTCACGATTATGTTGAGGCGCTGTTCAAGAAGATTGAGGCCTAACCGCTCTTACGAGCATGAAGGATAGCAGGTCTAGCTTTACGTGGGTGTATGCAATGCCCTCGTCAGACTCCTATTGCTGTACAGCATGACTGACATGAGTGGAAAGTTGAATTAGAGTAGTACAATGATGATTTTCGAATGGGATATAGAGAATCCCAGGGTAGTAAGGTTAAATGGATGTGATTAAATCTAGTAACTATACTGTATACAGATTGAAACCAAAGTTGTGACACCCGTGCCATCACACTGGGTCCAAAAGAGAATCGAAGTTGAAACCAAGTAGAAATGGGAACAGTAGCAATAAGTTCGTATAGTCTTCGGACTAGCATATAAGACCCGGTTCCGACCAGACTAAAATCTCATAGTGTCCCATTAGACTTGATTAAATTCCAGTTCTTAACTTTATGTCCTTATCTGAGTATTACCTTGCTGGACATTGGATCAACCAACCCCCCAATGGGCCATTGTCATCATCGAGTGGCCAAAGGGCTTGGGTCACATGACCAAGTGTTGCGCAAAAGTAGCTGCCTGTGCATTGCACAAGTTGTATTCCTATATATCCTATCACACCAAGCTTGCTCAATCCCACTGCTCAGCATTTTTGGGCGGACCGTTCGGGCAGTAGCAGCCACTATGACTGATTCCTAGGCCCACTAGCTTTGCTAGAGACCCAGAACACTTGTGTACCATAGGAGGCTTGGGTAACCTGAATAGTTCAGCATCAGTGAGTGACGTGCCGATCTTCCATGGAATATGGTGAGTTGCAAGGGATCTCATTCACCTTGACACGACCGCTGGCAGATGAAGCTGCTGCTCCCAAGAAAAGGAAGACCTTAAAGCTCACCCGGATAGCGATAAGAAGCATAGTGATCCGGACACAAGTTTTCAGGGTGGGATTCATAGACCATATAGGCCGGCGTAAAGTGACTTAAGGGCTGTTATACATAGGTTTCCTGAACTACTTTCGAGTCCCTGTTGCCCAGGGGCGGTAGCTAAGGGAACAAAAAGGTATCTTGGAAGGCTTAGGCTCTAGAGTAGGATCAATGGACCATGGTAGTGAAATGGGCGAAGTAGGCCGGGTGACCTGGTCAATGGGCCACACTTCATGACACACTGCTAACAAATGGAAACTAGTAAATAGGAGACGGGAAAAGCCTCCTGGTTTTAGATCGTCCGTGTTATATAGTACAGAACTTAGAAACCTTCCGAAGTTGAAGCGCGTATGCCACTCACTCCCGGAGCGCAAGTTTTGATCGCAGCTTGGTGCCTTAGTTACTGGGTGATGATCCGTAGTCCGCAAGCTCTAGCTTCCTGAATGGCATATGGTTCAGCGACAGAGTCTATAATTCGTGTCTAAAAGATATGTATAAAGTCTTTCGTAAGGATCATTTGCGTTCCAGTTTGATATTGATACCATATCACGAGAGAATTTAAACTAGTGAAAGTATGAATTTACATCGCTACCTAGGAATTGTTTGCATGTGACACCACCTGGCTCGTCTCCGTCCGTCCGCAGCATCCCTCGTTTCTCTTCTCTTCGTAATGAGACCAATTGTTCAGCGTGTGAATGAGAGAGGTTCTGGCAGCACCAATCTTGCGTAGTACCGGTCTTTGTTTGTGACCGTGTGATTGCGGCTGGTCCTGTCAGGGGTCTGGTGACCCAGTTCAACAACCCACCTATGCTGGCAGAAGTGGCTGTTACCAAAGAACTTTGCTAGCAGAAGAAGTAGCCCAATTCAGCAACCTATGTAGGCCCATTCCACTGAAACCTGATAGCAGAAGGGGTAGAGAAGATTTCATTATATAGTTGACGAAATTGGTGAGTTTGAGGCAGGAGTATAGAGGTACAGAAAGAACCAGAGCTTCAAGAAATGGGAGACCTGAAGATATTGGGCGTGGTTTCGGTTCTGGAAAGCCTGGAACGAACACATTACATCCAACCTGGGAAACATGGCCAGAACCACCGTGTCATCCTCGCCCCTCGCGCACAGGGGGACGCGCCAGCGCGCCCGTGAAGAATCCGAAGCTGTGACCCCCTCGCCCGAATTCGAAGCCCTGTCCGATCAAGCTCAACGTCCAGGAAGCTCTCCATCGCCGTTCGAATCTCGTCAAAATGGAAATGGGCCCACAGGCCTGGAGCGCGTGGCACGGACCCTCCTCAGCGCTGTCAATACTTCCAGGGGCAACATGAAGGCCGAGTGGTTGGAAGTGATTCGGATGTTCATGTAGCAAAGAACGGTCAAAGTAGACGAAGCCCGGCGAGAGTTAGGTGGAGAACCGCCGTACACAGACGCCTATCCAGGCACAGGCAGAGTCGTCGGTGAAGTCGGCGGGACAGACGAGGCAGACGGGGCGTCCGCACCCGCGTCCGCACCAGCGTCAGTTCCCGTTCTGCGTGTAGGAGACCCTGCCGGGCGACGTCATGGACTCCGTGCTCTTCTGCGAGTTCGGCTGCGAGGAGAACCTCAACGACAGCGTGCGCCGCATCAAGAAGGGCCTCAAAAATCTGGATCGATTGTTGCAGCTAATGCTGCACCACTTTACAGAAAGGAATGATATGCGCCGCACCTACAATAAGGGGGGCAAAAAAGGTCGAGCCACGAAGACACGCAAGGGCAAGAGCAATTTCAACGGTCAGGCACTGGCCAGGGCCTGCATCTGATCTGTCTGTTGACCATCTTCAAGCGACTCTTGTGTTGCTTGGAAAACATCGGGGACGGTGCCTCCTTTCCCGCCCCCCAGGAACTCTACCACAAGATCTGCGAGGCACAGCCTGAGAAAAATAAGCATGGCCCATGCCCGGTCTCGAGGCGGCTGTTCTGCTTGGGCTCTGGCCGGCGGTCCGATAAATACCAGTTTGTCATTACCGCCTCGTTTCTGTCGCGTATCATGCCGGCCAAGGGCGAGGAAGAGGTTGAAGACGAGCCTGAAGACAATCCCGAGAAAGAGGTTCAAGATGACGATCAGGATGGAAAGCAAGGTCTCGACCAGGATGCTGAGCCAGGTGTTGAGGAGGACGTCGCTGAAGATGCGATCTTGGGGAGGAAGTTATTCAAAGGGTCAGCAGTTGAAGACACACGGTAATTGAACGTACCTGAATTTGTGTATAAATAGGAGGGATTTCGACCTTTAACGATGACAGACTGTCTTTGAACGTCAGTTCGATTTCATAATAGTTCTGGAACCCAGCTTAGATTAGACAGATCACATCCACCCTGCCATATTTGAACGTTCGTTCACGGCCGTCTAAAATTCTCGTCGAATCACTCGGAACCGATCAGGTTCATTTCACTATCTACCTATACCCAAGGCACGGGCCAGGCGAGCCCCATCGTATGGCTCTCGCACAACTTCCGGTAGCGCTTCTTCGATCGGTTGAAGGAGGAGACTGTTTACGATTACATCATTTAAGGGCTGGAGATAAGGCTAAAGAGATCCGGCAGACGGTTCGAGGTGATGGTGAGTGACAACGGGGACGTCGTTTCAAGTTCAAAGCCCGCTTACCCTCTTCGCCTCATCTACCTACCTAGGTAGCTAGGGCAGGCCCCGTAGATCCACCCCTCTTTAAGCCTGTCGTAAATGGACACAGTCACTCTATTCAGAAGCGTAGCTGCTGATCATAAAACGCAATGGGTCCTGGGTGTATCGCCAGGCGCCAGCTGTCCGTGGGCCTTTTGCTTGATCTGCATAATGGGTGGGTATGATAAGTCCGCAACCACGTTGGACCACGTTGAGCACCCACCTACCCCTCCACCCCTCCACGAAACAACGCAATTAACTTGTACGCTGAATCTAGCTGCCTTTTTGTGGCACCTTTCCTATTGACTGTCTATTTCTTAGCCCGCGGACGGCGGTCCCACCCCTAGCCCCAGGAGATTACTATGCATCCATTGAAGGGACCGATCATGCTGTTGGTGTGCTCGGGATAGAAATGACTGGTTGAGATACACCGTGATAATGCAAGTTGCAGTACTTGGGTAAAACTATGCATACGCAGCAGGGTTGCCATGTTGGTCAGCATTGTGTCCTTTCTCACAAGCTGCATTTTTTGCTCATTTTGTACCACGCGGCAGGATTATTACGCCATCTTGGGCTTATTCGGGGTGGCCAAGACTTCGTGCACTTCATCATTTGCATATGAGCTGCGAGGGTAGGTGCTGTGGATTAGAGGGGCCCTCATTTTCTACCTTGCAACTCATCCAAGCCTCCTGCCATACATTGAACAACAGGAAATTCCTCTTTTCTTTTTTCACCTAAGAAGACAGGCTACTTTTTTTGAAAAAAGACAGCTAACACTGACATGTTGCAATGCAGAGGCCTCGAAGAGTATCAGAGACCTGCAAACCAGGAGGAAATACCAGCAGGGAGCTTCATATACTTGCTTGCTCAATATCTCTCTGA
>MUZK01003751.1:0-15929 GCA_003013055.1 Juglanconis sp. DMW523 | reverse complement strand
GAGCGGCCGATTTATTTTATAGATCTGTATGGAAAGAAATGATTAATGTCGGACAGGGAATCGAGGTGCCAACTGGACCCATGAAGGTCCGCATCTTCATGCTGAGTATATACAAGCATGTCTTTTGGCCGAGCCTCTCCATCGAATCTGTTCCGACGTAGGTACAAGTTGTGACTGAATTCTTGGTATTGTAATAAAACCTTAGGCCTTATAAGCTGTATATCGTGAATTTATCTGGCCGGGTAACACAAAGCTGAGAACCCCGTCCGAGTCCAGAATCTCTATACCAAATAGATGATGTTAGGACATCATCATTCCTAAGACTGAGATAATCAACCTTATGCTTGACTACTGAATCCCGCAGAAGGTGACATGCCTGTCGTAGAACGACAATCGATTAAACCGATGTTGTAGAGGTGTTAGGTCATCGGTCTTCAGAGCGCTCGAAAAGGGCTTTGAGGCTGATGTTCCCCGTCACTCGGTGAGCTAAAGTGATTCCGTCGATCTACTGGACACTACCTTCTCAGGGACCTTGTTTCTCATAAGTGCAACATGATCTGCAACCTCTGGTTAGATACTTCGCTGCTGAAGCATTTCAGGCTGTCCAGCCTGCGTCTTGTGGTAGTGGCTACCGACAGTCTGCTTCAAAAGATGCGAGTGGACAAGGCTGATCATACCTCGCGATTGCCAAAACCTGCAGCGTCAGTAGTACGTGCATCTTGATTTCTACCTCGCCATTGTTTTGCTGATCCCAGGCCTTTCTCGCGGCAATGCGGAAGCTCTCTCATCTCCTATCTCCTGTTTGCGCTGTCTCTGATCTTGAGCGTCTCGATAAGCCTCGGCAGCTCATCTCAGTTCTTCTTGCATGCGCCAGCACTATCTTTACGACCTGGTCGGTTCTGATGACGGGATGCTCAGAGCCTAACCTGGGGTCGTTGCTCTAGCCTTCGGGCTGACCATCTACCCCACCTAGCATCTGGGGAGAGGATGTTCTCGCTACCTAATCTCTAGCGATTGCCTAGATGATTGGTATATTGCGACAGTCCCCTTGGTAAGTCCCAATGCAAAGTGGACGTAGGAGATCACGTTCGCAGCGAGGGTGCCCATGGTCTGACATTGTGGCAGTGCAATTCCAGCTCATATAAGGCTTAAAGCCATCTTGGTACAGAGAGCAACCCCGCGTGCATATTCAAGATGAACATGAAAATGCCAGACCTTTGGTGAGAAGAAAAGGCCTGCTGCACCTGCAGCCACGAAAACCTGGGTGCGAAGTAGGCTGTGGACGTGCCTGCAGCATGGGCCATCCTCTGCCACTTAAGGATGGAAGACGAAATCATCGTGAGATATATGGTGGTGGCTCAGTTGCCCGGTGCGTCCAGTCAAAGGACGTCTGCGGCAGCTCACGCCTTTATCCAATGCTGAGCGGAGAGGCTCAGCAGATCCCGGATGGACGGTGCCGTTTAAGCATTGAGTTGCTGAGAATGCCATTGTCGACGCTTTCTTCGACAACCATTATTCGCAAGGCAGACAGTTGACGATGAAAGATATCAGTGTCATCGACAGATTGTTATACAGCGTACAGCTGGTACACGACGAACGAGGGTCCCTTGACAAACATATCCCCTCGGAAGAGGAGCTTCATCATGGGCGAGACCTCGACAGAAGGGACAAGGGTATCTTATTCAGTGCCGAATCCCGTACTCACACATCGAATGTGTCCCACGACTTCAGGAGAAACCGGGCTCTCGGGGCGGGCATTTGTCTCAAAGCGCCCCACCAACCAGCGAAACAATCCACATCGCAATACGCACCTTCAAGCTCACCCTCCTCTCAGTCCTCGCAAAGTCATCTCTGGTAACCTCTGTCGCATGCTCCTGCAACCACCGCTGCTCATCGCCCAGCCTCTTCTTCAGATCCTCGTTCTTCGTCAAGATCATTGCGTTGGCTTCAAGATCCAGTGAGTAGCTCCGTTTTGTGTAATTCGAGCTTCCAACCAGACTCAAAGAGGGGTTGGACTCGGAGGGCAGCGTGACCCACAGTCCCTTGGCATGGTACGTCCAGCCGCCAGGTTCGTTAACTGTGCCGTTTCGCCACTCTTTGAGGGTGATTGAGAGGTCTTTCTTGCGAGAGTGGACGTCGCGGAGGAAATTCCGCGCGAGAAGAGTGTATGCATCCGGGAGCATGCCGGAAACGCCTTTGGATTGGTAGAAGCCGTTGGCGAAGGGAGAAGCGGTGATGACGACGTTGTGATGAGAGGCAGTGGATATTAAGAGTTTCGTGAGTGATGGTGCCGGGTTGAAGTAGCCGGCAGTGAAGGTCCAAGAGGAGTTGGAGAACTCAGGTGAGGCGAGGGTTTTGAGTACGTGAGTGAGGGCCGGCAACTCTGTTGATTTGTCTGGGGAAAGAAGTTGGGTCATCTGCGCCAGGGGATAGACGCTGGTGTCGTGGTCCCCCTTCGGAGCAACCATCAACGTCTTGGATGGCGATATGAGGTCCTGGATCTTTAATGTGGCCTTCGAAACGAATTCCTTGGGGCTCTCGAGGGGTGATGGCGCAGCGTTCTCAGTCGGCCAGACCTTCTCAAATCCAGCCTGAGAGTCTGAGGGTTCTATTCTGAAACTGAGTGAAGAAACAGCACTGTGTAGCCCCCAGAAGAATTCTGTGATCTCCTTGGAAGAGAAAATGTGGTATCGATCCTGCCGATTCGTAAAATAATCCGTAGAAAGGTTGGCTCCAGACAGCAGTATCTCATCGTCAAAGCCGTAGAGCTTCATGTGCTGCAGCCCCCAACCCTCGTTGATCCGCTTGGGGATGTACTTCTTCCGCAGGCCGGTCAGATTCGGCGTGTGGTACATTCGTATCTCAACCCTCTCCGGTCCAAATTCCTCGACCAGGGGCGCCAGCAGAGACGCGCATGACGGTTGAGGAGCCTCCCTGGTGCCACGCAGAGCGTCCGTCAGGATGTTGAGCTTCAGCTCCGGGTTTCTCCTCAAGGCCTCTTGCAGAGTGATGATGAGCTCCCGCTCTGACTTTCCAATATACAGTGTCGAAAGAAAGATGCGCTTCTTTGCCTTGCGGATCTTGTCCTTCAGCGTATCGTAGAACTCAGCTGGCGTCTGCAATATCTGTACCTGTGAGCCGTGGCATGGGAACGACGGCGCAATCTTGTCCAACTCGCTTATGAACGGCGCGAGCATACCCGCAGAGCTCATGGTGCTGGAAGCCGGAGCTGCACCGGCCGTCGCATATCGACGAGTCTGTTGGAACTTTGTGATGCGGAAGTTTGGCGTGAATGAGAATGGTTTCCGGGCTCTAAGGACGCCGCATGTTGTCACGGCACTCCGAGCGAGCATTTCCGCCTTTAATCTGCGAAAATGTTTGAAAACAAATTTGGTTGTTCGCTGGTGGATGAAGTCAGAGGGGTGTGTGTCGTCGAGATGCCATTTGGTGGGAAATTTGACAGGGGACTGGAAGGTACGTACTGCGCTGACCTCATGAGCTCTGTGATTGGCTCAGACTGACCCTCTCCTTGCCCGCCGGGATCTTGCGGGAACATCATCGTCACGACTTCGTTTCTCCCCTCGACAACCTCTCGACCCTCTCTTGCCCATTGAGCAGCCGTCAAGATGTCGACCATTTCGAGGACGCTTGGCTATCTGCGCAAGATTGGCCTGAAGGTAATTGATCCGCCTGGCACCGAATTGCTCATCTGCTAACTCGTTGCTCTGCAGGAATACTGGCACCAACTCAACGTACGTCCGACACCTCTCGATCCATTTACAGCTGGCAGATGACGACTGACACTCTGGCCTCTGCGGATAGTACATTAGTATGAAGCGCAAGATAGCAGCACAAAAGCTACGAGGAGGCTAACAAGGGAACAGGTGACACCAAGGCCGGCACCCTGGTCGGCACCGACAAGTTCGGCAACAAGTACTACGAGAACATGACGGATGAGCTTCCTCGTATGGAGCTTCCCTCTTTCCGAACAGGCTATTGGAGCTCTGACTGAAAACCCGTCATAGTCCGGACACGATGGGTGGACTACAAAGTGCACGACTTTGACGCGTACGTCAAGCCATAGGATCCCAGAGTCCCGAGAAAGGAGATAAAGAGCATAAGCTGACGAAGGCACACACACCCTAGCGCCCAGATCGAACCCTTCTGGCACCTATGGATCTCATACGGCGTCGACACGCCCCCAACCCAAGACCCTCTGGCCAAAGTAGCGCGCAGCTGGGCGAAGCCTTACCACATCCCCAACTACACCCTGACAAGGGCCGCGTACAAGCCATACAACACGTACGTCACAAGTGGAAGAGCACAGTGTTCTTATCCGAACGATAGCTGACAATATTTCAGAGTCAAGCCGAAGATCGATGCGTGGGAGCCTATTGCCAAGCAGCGATGAAGGAGGGCAGAAGGAGGAAAGCCGAGGACCAGAGCACCGTGTACATAAGATGATAGAGGCTAGAGTGGAATGACACAGAACGACGTATGTTTCTGCGACACACAATCACTCACGATGCGAATCCCGCTCGTGAGTACGTTATCTTTTCGGGCTGAAAGCCCAAGGTTTTGCGACATGTCAAGTGGTGATAATGAACAAAATCATGCTCGCTTGTATTTTATACATGCTGACGGTGGCTTTACTGAGTTCTAAAGCCGATGGCTCACAGCTCTGTTCTCTTCCTCACGGCGACAGCAGTCGGTATAGCCCTCAGTCTGAACATGGCCGCGCCATGCCTGTCCACACTGGCCGTGAGGGTCCCTTGTGGCGCGACCGTACCCACAACCTTACCCAGCAGCAATTCATTCTTAGCCTCGAGGCCATCAGCATACGACGTCTGTGTGGCATTGTACAACCTTGTGGTCACATTGCCTGCCACGCCGCTGCCGCTCTCTGTGGCATTTGCCGCATCAATCACAGCCTGCGCCTCCTCGTCGGTCAGGCGGTACGCCCATAAATCGCGCACCTCCCAGCTCAATGCCACCTGTGCCGCGGACCCCTCCGTCCCGGAGTCAACAAAGATGTCGGCGAGCGTGGCGTTCATGGTCGCGGCGGAGTTTTGTCCATTAATCAGCACCACGACCATGTCATTCCACTCGCTATCGGTCGTAGAGTTCAGGTTGCCGGACCACATCTGGATGCTGCCGCGTCCGTACTCATCCACGTCGGCGGTGTCGTAGTACCATCTGCGGACCGCTGAGGAAGAGAGAGGGTCCTGGTTCACGGCGATGGCGGCCGCGTTGGTCAGGATCGAGAGGGTCTTGTTGCTGATCTTGCTGAAGTCGTTGCCCATGAGCAGAGGGCTGTGGGGTGCGGGTTAGTCCTATGATGGCATCTATGCGATTACGGTCCTCCGGGAGGAGCAGACTCACCTCTTCGCTGCGCACCACACAGAGAAGTGCGTCACGTATTCGGCATCGGTCTGGCCTCCCAGACCGACGGTGAGCATGTCGAGGTCGTTCCATCCTCCGCTCTGAGCCTTGGAGACAATGAAGGAGACCTTATTGATGATATTGAGAGTGGAGCAGTGGAAGCCGGGCAGTCCACAATCCCAAGCGTCTGGACCGTCACAGGGGCACCTGTCATCCGGCCGGTCAAAGGAGTCATATACATCACCCGAGATCCTCCACGAGTTCGCGATCGTGCTTCCCCTACCGGTAGAGTCAGCACATGTCTCCTGATTCCCATGAGGCTTTCGACGGTGACAAACCAGTTCCACGGGTAATCCTCGCCCCAGTTGCACAGAGAGTACAAGATCGGTCGTCCGGTCGCATTGAGAGCCTGGCTCATGACATCGTAGCGGTTACGACTGAGATACTGCGTGCCGGCGTTGCCCTGGTTGTAGCAATTGTCGTACTTGAGGTAGTCGACGCCCCATTCCGCAAAGGTCTGCGCATCGACCGTCTCGTGCCCCAGGCTGCCCTCGTACTGCCCGCAGGTGAACCGCCCTGCGTCCGAGTACATGCCGAACTTCAAGCCCAGGGAATGGATGTCGTCGGCGACGGCAACCATGCCGTTTGGGAATTTGGTGGTATCCACGATGATGGAGCCATTGCCGGAGGTGTTCCGGCCGCTGGACCAGCAGTCATCGAGGATCACGTACTCGTACCCTATGTCACGCAGGCCGAGGTCGACGATGGCGCGGGCGGAAGAGGCCAGGAGATCGGCGTCCACGCTGCAGGCGAAGGCGTTCCAGTTGTCCCAGCCCATCTGGGGGGTGACGGCCAGACCGTTGAAGGAGGCCGCCACTGCTGGGCGTAGGCTGCTGGTGAACAGCAGGGCGAGGAGGAGAGAAGCCATGGTGTGGTCCAAGGGCGACTATCAGGTAATGTCTACGAAGAGGAGGTGGCGTGAGGCGCGGTGTAAACATCGCCAACGGTTGTCTCTCGGTGAGGTGGTACTATGTGGCGCATTTTAACCACATCTCTTCACCGGTCCTTCCCCTCACTTCCCGTCTCTTGTCGTTGAAAAATCAACGCGACCTGATGACCAGCAACAAGTAGGATGTAATTTCATCTTGCCTGCTTGGCCACTTGGCTAGTCCATATCCAAGTGGGTCCGGTGGTGGTGCAGGGCTCTGCGCAAAACTTCCCGCACCATAGAGCAGCACATCCTGCCATCTTTCTCCGCATTCTCTCCAACTTCCCAGTTTGCAGTTGGCCCACCATGTCGGCGCGTTTGTGGGGAAATGTTTTTGTGTTGCGTGCTTGCGTGCGTACCTGGGATGACCTCACTCCACTGCAGCGCGCCACGACTGGGGAAATCTCTCCGTCGGTGTATCATTACACCTAGCTTCCAGTTCTTCCACTTCTTGCACTTCTTCCAGCTGTTCCCATCTCAAATCGTATGACTGCCGGCGTTTGACCTGGGAAAATGCCTGGTGTTGCCTGTTCGGAGGATTCCAAAACTTGAAATTTGGCTTGGTAAAAGGCGAGGTTATTCGCGACTGTGGTCAATGTCGTATGTTTTGTCGGCATTCCTGGTTCTCAGTCAAAGTACGTGTACCTACTACTCGTGGTTCCCAAGAGTGCCGTTGGACGTTTTTAGGCCGGCACGAGTAAGGTGAGGCTGAACAGGCTGGACCTGGGGTACACAGATACTCATGCCGGCTTTCAGTGGTTGTGGTCCGCCAATGCTCGGGAGGTCCCGTGAGAGGCCCATCATCAATGCTAACCCCCACGAACCCACGGCAGTAAGGCTGAACAGTGTGAGAGCCTGTGAAACCCATTTCCGGTACTTTCCCCCCCTCGGCTATATAAGTACTCCCGTCTACACTGCAGGCCTCTCCCGGCTGCAATGCAACCAAGTCTATCTTCCATTCGGTCCAACTCTACGTAGAGAGCCTAGAATTGGTTCAAATCTTCAGATATCCCAACATCGAGCCTCTAAGAGCATACCGCTGAAGTTGCATCGAGATCCGACTGGAACTAGGCGAAGGCAATCGCAAAGTCTAAAAGCCGGGAATCGCCTCCGGGCGCTACACTGCCGGGCCTCAGACTTTGCAATTTCAGCCGGCTTTCAGACTTTCCGGTCGCATTCGCCCCCGTTTCCTATCAGCTGTTAATGCAACGCAGAAATACACTCAGGAGTTCTACTAGTACGAAATATCTATAGAGTTGAAGTAGTTCGAGCCCTATTTATAGATATGAATTAAGCATTCGCCCCCATTTCTAATCGGATTTTGATGCAGCGCAGAACGTATATACTCTTAGATGTTCTAGTACGAAATGCGTATCAAGTTGAAGTAATTCGAGACTCTGTTTATAGTTATGGACCAAATAAACTTGGACGAGTTGACACCGCGTATGGGCTGGGTGGAGAGAGAGGTGTGGATATAGTTCAACGATCATCTCGAGACGAGATGATCGTTGAACTATAGCCACATGTCGAATTAACCTACACCCTGGCATTTCTGCATATAGACCAAAAACGGGTTTCGATGAGAATTAAACTCTGCACCGCCTTACAGTAGGCTGCGATATGGCCGGCTCATAAAAGCTTAGGCCGCAAGCCTCTCGGGAGTTTGTTCCACGGCCTCCACCAACAGAATGCCCAATCTGGGACCGGCAACCGCCTCACCTGCGCGTGTGGGATACCCAACAATGCGCGAGGAGATCATCTCGAGCTGAATGATGGAGCAAAGCCTTGAAGAAACATCCGATCTGTCTTAGTACTGTGTCAGGCCCCCCAACAGAAGAACGCGCACTTAC
This sequence comes from Juglanconis sp. DMW523, assembly GCA_003013055.1. Classification (NCBI taxonomy): domain Eukaryota; kingdom Fungi; phylum Ascomycota; class Sordariomycetes; order Diaporthales; family Juglanconidaceae; genus Juglanconis; species Juglanconis sp. DMW523. Next base: position 7,709 of record MUZK01003751.1, on the reverse strand, counting down.
AAACAATGCATGTTAGGGCAATACGACATCTAAAACAGCTGCCCAGCAGGGCTGCGACGCCCTTATAACAGAGACTATCAATCGCTGCATTAATGAAATTCTTGAAATCCTAAAAGCCTATATTGAAAGCAAAGGTTGTATTACAGTATAATAAATAGATATTAGTTTATATTGAATTGCTTAGTAGAAAATATCTGGTGTATAGTATGCTATGCATTTTGTGAGTGCGCGTTTTTCTGTTGGAACGGGCTTGTGTGTATATATCCTGAGGAGAATATGCAAAAGCGAATTCGCCAGTGGTTACAGACCTACTATGTATATAGTACGTATATTTTCCCCACATATCCGTATTCCGTGCAGGTGGCATCGGATGGCTGACTGGCTTCGCAGATTTTCATTGCAGCTGCGATGATATGCATTTTGGGACGCGATTACGCGCATTCACCCTTGTTGCCAAGACTCGGAGAATTATTGTCCAAGGGCTAATGAGGAGCTTCTCAACCTCTCGAAATTCTATGTCAGGTACTATGCCCACCAGTTGAACAAGTCGAGGACCGGTAGGTGGTTACGGACGTGATCACCAAAATGAACCGCCTTCTCCCGCCTAGCCATCTCTTCAGCTACCGTACTTTCAGATCTGCAAAATGATGGGTCATTCTTGGGATCTTGATTGCGTTCCACATTAGATAGTTAAACACGTGCTAGAAAATAGGAACCAAGGCACGTGAAGCGGTTGTCTCTTGAACTCTTTTCGGCGGTGTAGGCTCGAAAACCTTAAGGTTTGATGACGCCTCATTCAACACACTCCACGTGCGAGGACGCCTCGGTCTTACTTATTTGACCAGACAATGTTACCATAAGGCTATATAGTGCATGTGACATAGAAGGAGATCCACGAAATGTGATTATGTGAAGGCCCGAGCAGATGGGCAAACAAAGTTCTGGTCAATACAGTGTGATGATAGGATTCTCGGCTCGAAACAAGATCTACGCACAATCACCGACTGCCGGCAAACACACCGGACTGCTGCTACCCCGGCTCACTTTGAGTCCTTGATGCTATTCTTACCATTTAAATACATCACTGTTTCAACACCATCACTGACATCGTGGAGGCTCGTCCAGAGAGAAGACTTGGTATTGCACCTGGTCAGTCATTTTAGCAGGGAATACAAGGTGTGTTCGAATATGAGTAAGACTGTATTCTTACCCGGCCCTTGCTTACCAAATCACCCAGATACAAAACACCTCTGTTTCACACGGTCAGCCACCCGAATTTCAGTAAGAAAAACGAGGGATACCGGCATGATGGCGAGGCGCGCGGAAACTACAACGATGTCGGCAACTACAACCATTGGAGGAGATCGCGGCCTGATCATGCAGTCTGGTCTCCTCATAAACTCCAAGATCACGTCGCAACTCTCATGGGGGCGTACTCCCGGAGGGCGGACATGGTTTCGCTCTCTTCTGGCCTCTTCGCCGGTCTTCCTAGCACCCATATCGTCGTTGTTCGCCTTCATCACCCTTTCACGATACAATGGGTCCTTGTCTGAGTTTCTGACAGCCGGGTTCCGAGAGGGATTTCTGAACATCCTAGTGAAATACGGACCCACACTAAGTTTCAAGGCTTCAGCGGTATACGGAATGTACATTCTGCTACAAGCAGTGCTCTTCCAGTGGCTGCCGGGTCCCACCAATACTGGCCAGCGCACTCCGGCGGGCCATCTGTTGACGTATCGCACCAATGGGCTAAATGCTTGGGTGGTGACCCATGTCTTATATGCGGTTTTGAGCTGGTACGGTATACTGGATCCGGGGTTCATACCTCGAAATTGGAGTGGACTGGTCTCGGTAATGAACGTGGTCGGACTCCTGATTACATCGTTGGCCTATGTCAAGGCGTACCTTTTCCCTACTCATGCCGAAGACAGGAAATTTAGTGGTGAGTTCGACACCTTGTGAACAAGCGGAGTCATCACCCAGAAGACGATGCGTCTATCGGGCACCAGGGTCGAGACCGCTGCATTGATTTGATGAAACCCCTCGCTAATCACATTTGTCCAGGATCCGCGGTCTACGACTTCTATATGGGAATCGAGCTCAATCCCAGAATTGGTGAGACCTTCGACTTGAAGCTCTTTACCAATGGTCGACCCGGAATGCTGTCATGGACTTTGGTGTATGTATTGTCAAAGAATCCCCTATGCATGCTTTTCGTGGACTTCGCACTTGGCCTGCATGACTCGCGCTTCATCGAGATGCTGACATACACCCGCAGTGATATCTCAACTATCGCCTATCAATACCAAGAGTATGGGCATATCTGCCCGTCCCTTGTCCTCGTAACCATTCTTCAGACAATCTACACCCTGGATTTCTTCGTCAACGAATCCTGGTACCTCCGCACAATCGACATCGCGCACGACCACTACGGCTTCTACCTCGCCTGGGGCTGCTTCTGCTTCCTCCCAACGACCTACACCCTTCAGGCGCAGTACCTCGGTCTATATCCCGACGAGCCTAATCTCATCTACCTCGCAGTCGTCTTCCTCGCCGGCATTGCAGGCTACGCCCTCTTCCGGTCCGTGAACAGCCAAAAGGACGGCGTGCGCCGGTGCAACGGCAAATTCGTCATCTGGGGCAAGCCCGCGCAGTACATCCGCGCGCCGTACAAGACCTCGGACGGCGTGACGCACGAGAGCATCCTGCTGTGCAGCGGGTGGTGGGGCTGGTCGCGGCACGCAAACTACGTGGGCGACCTCCTCCTGAGCACCGCCGTGTGCGCCCTGTGCGGGACGACGAAGCTGCTGGTGTGGTTCTACGCCGCGTTCATGGCGTTGCTGCTGGTGCACCGGTGCATCCGGGATGAGAGGAGGGGGGTCGCGAAGTATGGGGCGTATTGGGACGAGTACTGTAAGCGCGTGCCGTGGAGGTTCGTGCCTGGGATTTGGTGAGGCGCTGCGTTTTGTTGGAGAAATGATCGCGCCCGACGGCTTGAAATCATGGAGTGGTCTTGGATAGAAGCTGGCATTGCGGTTCTACCATCTTGACAGCGGCCTGGATGGCTGTAGCCATACAGGTCGCAAGCCTTGGAGCAGGTGCTCTCAGGCGTTCTGCTGGCCCTTGGAATCGCGAGTCCAAGCGAACTTTTATGACACAAAAGCGCACCCTTGTGCGGTGCACAGGCTGAACCCCTCAGATTTTTAAATGTATTATGTAGTAGTTAGTACTTATTTAAATATGTAGTAGTTAGTACTACTACAGTGTATTTATAGTAGAGTAGTATAATTTATATTTTCTAGTAGTACTACACCTACTACACCTAAAGATATATAATATGAAAGATAATATAGGGGCTTATTATCCTTTTAAATCGTTAATCTAGCTAGGTGAAACCTTAATCTATAATAAATTTATAATATATTAATGCTTAAAACAGTATTCAATAGTTTTCTTAAGCTGTTAATATAGCTATAAAAGCTGTAATAGTTTCCTTTATATAATAGAGAATGCTTAGAAGCCTAGCACTTAAGGTTATACTTATAATCTATAAAGATTACCTATTTAACCCTAATTATAGCTATTAGCTTCTAGATTAATATAATATATATATAATGAAAATAACTTTTTACAGTAGTTTTATAGTAGTACTATAGGTATTTTTGAATCTTATATTGTATTTAGAGTATAGTAGGGACCCTTATAGTATAGTTAGAGTTATAGAATATAAAACATAAATATAAAATACAAGACTTTTCAGAAATACGAATACAAAATACTAGAAATAAATATAAATAAATAAAACTATAAAAAATAAGGTTTAAGAATAATCTATATATATTAAACTCTAACAAAGTAGAGTAGAATTCTAGTAGTAAAAAGCTTAAACCGTTTCCTTATAGTTACTTTAATTAACGAGATAAAAGTTATTTTAAATCGGATTTTAAAGTTTTTTTTTTTAAAAAAAAAAGATTAAATATAAAGTGTTAGAATAAATAATAGAATTAATCTATTAATATAGAGCTTTAACCCATTTTTATAGCTAGCAAAATTAAAGAGACTAAAATTCTTTAAATTCCATTTTTTAAGAAATCTAGAAAAATAAAAACAAATAGAACTTTGACATTTTTTATCCTGTTAATTAAACTAGCTATAAAGAAACCGTTTTAAGCTTTTTATTACTATATGCTCCATCTATTTTATTGGAGTTCAACATATGTAGGTTATTTTTAAACCTTAAAATTTCTGTATTTTTGTATTTTTAATACGAAATACAGAAATATAAAAATATAAAAATGTAAAAATAAGTTAATATAAATACAAATACAATCACAACTCTGAGTGTAGTGTAGTAGTACTACATTTAGAACTCTGGAATCCCTATATCGTCACACCCCCCCCCCAGTTCATACGGATTTCCGTACATACTGAAAATCAGCATGCTCCTCTAGGTCCCTCTGCCACTCATATCTTGGGGCGGTCAATCCTACGGACAGCATTCGAATGCACGACCTTCGTGTCTCGAGTGTTTCCAGTCTGCCAAAGTGGGTCCCGGACAAGATTTAGGGGCTAGTGCCAAATAACTATAACACCAAACCGTACGCTTGTGCGGTGCACAAGCTGGATCCCTATATCATCACAACTTTCTCTCTCGAGCCGGTTTGACATTTGCCTCGTTGGCTGGCAGGGCTGGTTAGATTGTCATTCAAGCTACTGCACGCCCTATAATAGTCACGATTCTGAATGTAACATGACATGCACTACAAGGATCTCTACCAAGTACCGAACACTCATACTAGCACGTTTGTCCGGCCGTTAGCCGGCAGGCCGGGCACATTTAAATGAAAAGTAGCATTGAAAAGTGGGCCGACAACCCTAGAAGAGAGAGCGGATTGTGCACGGTCTCCTGCCGGAAATGAAGCCGTATCATCTGCCGCAGAAAGATGAAATGCACCGAGTGTTTGTAATGTCTACTGATAAATACAAGAATTCTGAGTTTCTTCCTGGGCATAGAATGCCATGTTATTACTACATATTGTTGAGTACAATACAAGAAACTGAAGACCACCATTCAGGATGCTCTCAGCTGGATGAGCACCAGACGACAGATGTAAGAGGAATGTCAAACGAAGGGTACCTATAGTACGGCCACGCATGGCCGTAGAAAATTCTGGGTTTCTTAATGAAAATACAGATAAAGGTCAAAGCAAAGCAGCGAGTCTGGCGACTGGAAAGGCCTAGATACATATACATGTGTATAGCGATATGTACTAGAAATATAGTACTTGTAAGCCCTGCTGCAGCCAAAATCAGCCTTGAGAGCATCACTCTGTGTCTGTTCTCAAATACAACGATGAGGATTTTAAGGGACTTTATAGAGAATTAGACTAACGCGACGTCTCGGCGAGGCTGGGTGAATGGATAGTATTTAGAGTCCCGGTTTTGTCTATACAATCGTGTAGATGTTCCCTTTTTACTACACACGACCCTCTACGCTACTAATCCAGTCGACACGATGGGTGCCAAATTTATGCGCAGGATAGGCTGCTGGTTAATAGCATCGATAACAGTGAAGTGCGCCGGTCGCTGCAGCCAGACATTCCGATTATTGCACCTGCATGTTGAGTTGTGCGGCTATTGTGTAATATTAGCAGCGTATTGCGGAGCCTCACTTCACCTTTTCTAAAAACTTAGGGGCAATATGCAGGGCACTACGGCTGGCGTCCGAGAAAGTGGTACTTGCACGCCTCAACCACGAGGGTTTCATCCTAGACTGCTGGAATTATTGCTGCTACTAGACGTACCAAGACGAGACGAGTCCCATTCTGCAGAGCCAAAATGGCAATGTCAATAATCCACTTAAGTCCCAAGTTGATTTGATTCAGCGCATCTTGAATTGGCTGCACGTCTCGCCGGTGAACGTCACTTGTGAGGGCAGAGGTTGCTGCGAGCAGGAGGAGTCCGAGATGCCGAATCATGTTGAAGTTGGGATCATCGGGTTGAACCAAGGTCCCGATATGTTACCAATGAGAACAATTGTTGATATATAGGTTCCCGAAGCACACTGAGTAGTAACGACATATGAATTTAGATGACAGCGTTGGGTCTCGGAACGAGAACAGGGATATAGACGAGTACATGTCACTTCGAAGACAAGACTCCAAGATGCAATAAGATTTTGATCGGGAAGCTAAAAGGTGATCATCAAGGTCCCTTACACGTCCGGAAAAATACAGAGCCAATTTTGGCTTCTTTGGTTCACGCCCTGGGCTAGATTTGGCTTGTACAACGCTGAACCTAGTGTTCATATCACAAACAGTGAAAGACTGACAGCAAGACCACGGAAAAAGTCTCAGTTCTAGTGCTGCTTCCTACGCAATAGTACGTAAGTAGTTAGTGCCGATTGCAGTGTATACCTACCAGATATTCTACGAGATGTTGCTAGTCAAGTCGGTGTAAGTGCATTTGATAAGCTAAACCTCGTCCTCGGGTTTTGTTTGATCTATAATAATCTAACTGCCAGTATTAAAGTTACTGGGTGCATTTCGGCTAGATTGGATTCCACACTTGCTATTCTGTTATTGTTTTCTCTGATAAATGACGCCTTTGTTACAATGGCTTTGTCTATAGGCATAGTCTAGAGATAGGGACTCTCTCCCTTATCCCTTGAGCTCGCGCGCACCTCCATCCAGGTATTATATCGTTCCACATCCTCAAGGAATCAGCGGCATTAGTTTTAAATTTCCAAACGTTCCAGCCCTCTGCTACCATTGTAAACTCGGCAGGCGTCACCGGACCTTTATAGGTATATCAATAACTAACCTGGCGACAACATCTGTCACCTTTCTTCGACTGCTCCTTCCACAATTTTCCTCGGCATATATTCTTTTTCTCATCTTTTCGGAGAGGGAGCATATCTTTCGGTTAGCCCTCTAATAGCTGGTCCGAGCTAAACTCTGCCGTTGATGTCGCCGCCATTACTATATTGTGCAAGAACAGGACCTGGGTCCTTGCTATAGCCGAGCTGACGGTGAGATCTAGATAATTCAACGCTATACCAATGTCTGCAAGGTTGTGAACGGCAGAAACCTATATTCTTTCTGGATAGTGGTGTTTCCTAACGTCGAGACTCCCGAGGAGCACCAGGGAGGCGTCCTTCTCAAGGAATTCCCCGATGTCGAGGAGTGGATAGTGAGAAATGTACTTGACTACCCGGAGACTAGTAGTCAGTACTTTCAACCGAAAAAAGCCCTAGCCTCATCCGACAGGATCTTCAAGATTTGTCCTTTCCTAGATAAAGCCCTTCATAACTATTCGTCTACCTGTAGGCATGTATCCTTTAGTTACGGCACTTCACACGCGATGCAAGGAAAGCTCTGTTTTTCGACCTCTCGGTATAAATGCATCCTGCTGCCAGCCAACCCCGTTTCGTTCAGGCTGGCATCTTCCTAAAAAGAGCCCCCGGGAGGACTGACCACCGTATGACGCAAACAGCTAGCCCGAATGTGATCTGGGCAGTGTGTTTAGCTGTCCGTTTACCCTGGATCGATACCGGTAGACCCAAATACTAGGATATCACCTCACATTTTTCTCCGCCCGAAACTGGGATTACGACTGACCCTGATATTTCTTCAAGCACCCAAGCATTGCTGGAATGGCAGTTGGTACGTTGGGAAGCCAATGGCCTGGGGGTTGACAAGGGTGGGTGG
>MUZK01003750.1:0-15924 GCA_003013055.1 Juglanconis sp. DMW523 | reverse complement strand
CACCAGCACCCCCTCCCAGACTGCCTCGCCCGTCCCCCCTCCTACCCCCTCCAACAACAAGCCGTACGAGGGCGACATCGAGAAGCGCGACTTTCGCAAGACGGATAACGTCAGATATGCCGTCACCGACAGCGCCACCCGCAACAACTCCATGGGCTTGATGTACAATGGTCTTGCCTACATGTCCACCGACTCTATCGAGACCGTCACCGCCAAAGCCACCGAGGTCGAGGCCGCTGCCTTCAAGCATTTCGGTGGCGAGACCGCCGAGTACCGCGCCAAGATGCGCTCTCTCTTCCAGAACCTCAAGGTCAAGAGCAATAAGGAGCTCCGCCGCCGGGTCATGTCAGGAGAGATCACAGCTATTGACTTCATCAAGATGTCTCAGGATGAGCTCAAGAGCCAGGAGCACAAGGAGCGCGACAAGGCATACGAGAAGGAGAACATCAACAACGCCCAGGTCGCCCAGCCCGAGAAGTCCATCAGTGACGCCCTGACCTGTGGCAAGTGCGGTCAGAAGAAGGTCAGCTACACGCAAGCCCAGACTCGCAGTGCCGATGAGCCTATGACCACGTTCTGCGAGTGCCTTGCTTGCGGCAATCGCTGGAAGGTAAGAGATCTAAGTGATGCAGCAATGTTACAAGCAGTATATCCTGACACTCACAGTTCTCCTAATCGCACATCCACAAGCCCGTGGGCCAGAGTCGTAGGATCCTGGTCCGTTACGGTATTACGGTTTGCGTTGTGGTTCTTTTGAGCGTTATCGTTGTTGGACGATCTTCATTCAAAGCGGTGTTTCCGGCGTACTGGACAAGGGCAGGTGTCGACAGACAGGATACGCTGGAAACCAGCCGGGGCGTTACGTTTGAATTTCGTAATTGAGGCTGTTTCGCACCGAATTCGCCTAGGGGTGTGGCCGAATACGTCGCCTTCGGACTAGACGTGAGGGTCGAGAGGCTTGAGCCATGCTTGTTGTCTAGATTCTCGTCTTTCATAGATGAAGTCTTCCTTTTTGTTGGAGACGTGCTTGTGCATTAGATGGGGTCCACCAAAATAGCCGTACGCAATATGATTCTCTTGTACAGAATCATTTACGCCGCAGGCCTCTCGATCCCCAGCAGAGCAAACAAATCAGATTCATGCTCCTCCTCCAGCCCCATCTCCGCCACTCGCCTGTAAAACTTACTCAGATGCCTCTGCCCAGAATCACACAAGATGGTCACCACCTTGCTGCCCGGAGGTAGCCTCCCTGCCGTGACGACCGCGGCGACCAGATTCACGGCGCTGCTGCTCCCCGCAAATACGCCCTCGTTCTCCACGAGCCACCGCGCCATCTTGCAGGCCTGCTCGTCGCTCACCTTGACCGCGTCGTCGATCAGCTCCCGCCCGGCCTCGAAGTTCTCGGTGATGCGCGTGATGCCGATGCCCTCCACGATGGTGTCGACCTGGCTGCGGCGGCGCGTCCCCTCGCGCTCCGTCGGGGAATACATGACGCCGTACTTGACCTTGTTGTACAGCCCGCTCCCCTGCGGGTCCGCGAGCACGATCCTCACCCTGTCGGCCAGCTTGGCCTCTTCCTTGAGGTACTTGGCCACGCCGCTCATGGTGCCGCCGGTGCCGGCGCCGGCCACGAAGGCGGCGATGTCGGCGCCCGTCTGCGCGAGGATCTCCGGGCCCGTGGCGGTGAAGTGGGCGCGCCAGTTCGCCTCGCTCTCGAACTGGTCCGCGAAGAAGCCCACGCTGCCGTCGTCGCAGGTGGCGGCGTGGTCGCGGGCGCGGCGGCGGGCCAGGTTGACGAAGTGGTCGGTGCTGGTGATGGGGGCCGGGGTGACGCGCTCGACGGTGGCGCCCAGCTGGCGCAGCAGGTCGGACTTCTCGACGGCCACGTCGTCGGGCATGCAGATGTGGCAGCGGTAGCCGCGGGCGCGGGCGAGGGTGGCGAGGGAGATGCCGGTGCTGCCGACGGTGCCCTCGTAGATGGTGTCGCCCCGGTGGGGGACCAGCAGGCCCTGGGCCTCGGCGGTGAGGATCATGCTCAGGGCGACGCGGTCCTTGGGGCTCCCGCCGCAGCCGTTGAGGAGCTCGGCCTTGGCGAGCATGGTGCGCCCCGTGAGCTGCGACAGAGCCTTGAGGCGGATGAGCGGGGTGTGGCCGATGGTGGACTCGATACCCTCGGAGATGCTGGGGTCGGTGAAGAGGGCGCCATCGTCGGACTCGTGGTCTTCGAGCTGGAGAGGGGGGCCGAAGAAAAGGCTGCTGCGGTGCGGGTCGTAGCCGGCGAGGGTAGCGGCCGAGTTGCGACGTCTTGTTGGATGGTAGGACGTGCGTGGCTTCTGAGAGGACTTGTAGTGGCGCTCTAGGTCTGGGTAGAGGTCTTTGAAGCCTAGGGTCACGAGGACCCCAGCGAGGAAGGTGAGTGTGAGGGCAGCGCTGCCGTAGAGTTTGGGGTGGGCGCTGAGGGACATGGTGGGCTTATAGAGAGAGTATGGCCTCGATGAGGACGCTCATATCCTGGCGCGGGTGGTGGTTATGGGATTTGTGCTATATGGCGAGGTTGAGCATCTTCTCTCAGACCCTGCCTTACATGAGTCCTCCTATGAGGCCAGTTAGTTCCAAAGGTGTAAAAACAAAAACATAAAAAAAAAATATGAAAACTCGAAATATAAGAAATATGAAAATTATAAAGAATATAAAAAAAAAATATTATTTCATGAGCCTTATTTTATGAGGAGGGGTCCCCCTGTTTTCAGAGCTCCAAGCTCCAAGCTCCAAGCTCCAGGCCAATCCGACCCGCTCGCTCCCCCACCAGCCGCCAACTAGCTTCGCTAGCCGTCGTCGCTGTCTCTTTTGTCCCGTTCCCAAGCTCGAGAGCGAGCACTCAACCAGCGTCCCACCTCTGCGATGGACTCGCCCATAGTGACCCAGCTTTTCAGACAGCTCTTCCGGCACGGCCACCCGGCCTGCCACGCCCGGCGCAACCTGTCCAACCTCGCGACCGCCATCCACCATGGCCGTCAGCTTAGGAACCTGCGAGCCTTGTCGTCGGGGACAGGAGGCACCACGAGGGGCGCGCTCACCGCGTCGGAGAAGGAGCACGGATGGCAGCAGAGGAACAATCTGTTCCCCAGGGACAGATCTGAGGAGCTGCAGCGGTACCCGCTGGTCACGGCGAGGGACCTGCGGAGCTATAGAGAACGCCCGCGGAGGGTCAAGATGCTGATGAGAGACTTCATCGAGGGTCAGTCCTCCCCACCACAGCTCTCCTTGCCCCGTCGCATAGGGATGCACTCTGGCTGACCGGTGTGTGTGTGCGTGTGTGTCTGTGTATGTAGACAGCCTCTACAATCCACACTACGGCTACTTCTCCAAACAAGTCGTCATCTTCACCCCCGGCGCCCCCTTTGACTTCCCCTCCATCCGTGACGAGCTCGAGTTCCACTCCCTCCTCTCGCGCCGCTACACCGAGTTCGAAGATGCCCTCGACGCCGTCGAGCCCTCCGACACGCGCCAGCTCTGGTACACGCCCACCGAGCTCTTCCGCCCCTACTACGGCGAGGCCATCGCGCGGTACCTGTGCGAGAACTACCGCCAGACCACCTTCCCCTACCACGACCTGATCATCTACGAGATGGGCGCCGGCCGCGGCACCCTCATGCTGAACATCCTCGACTACATCCGCGACGTCGAGCCCGAGGTCTACGAGCGCACGCGGTACAAGGTCATCGAGATCTCCTCCAACCTCGCCCACGTCCAACAGACCTCGCTCGCCGCCACCGCCGAGTCGCGCGGCCACCGGGGCAAGGTCGACATCATCAACCAGTCCATCTTCGACTGGCGGGACCCCGTGCCCAGCCCCTGCTTCTTCCTCGCCTTCGAGGTCTTTGACAACTTCGCCCACGACGTGCTCCGCTACGACCTCTCGACCGAGGAGCCCCTGCAGGGCACCGTGCTCATCGACGACGAGGGCGACTTCTACGAGTTCTTCGCCCCCGTCTCCGACCCCACCATCGCGCGCTTCCTGCGCCTGCGCCACGTCGCCACCGAGGGCGTGTACCCTCTGCCCTACTACAGCCGCTCTGGCCTGGGCCTGCCGAAACAGGAGCGGTGGTACGCCCGCGCCGCGCGCCGCGCGCGCGAGGGGCTGCGCCGCAAGAGCGGCGACGGCCTGTCCGAGCCCGAGTACATCCCGACGCGGCTGATGGGCTTCTTCGAGGTGCTGGACCGGTACTTCCCGAACCACCAGCTGGTGACGAGCGATTTCCACGCGCTGCCCGAGGCCATTCCCGGGTTGAATGCCCCCATCGTGCAGACGCGGTATCAGCGACGGCCGGTACCTGTTAGTACGCCTCTGGTGAGTATTGACTTTAACCCCCACTACTGTCCTCACCGAACAAAAAGTGAATTTGGGAAGACTGACAGTTTATATATATGTATATATATATATAAAGGTCCACCAAGGCTACTTTGACATCATGTTCCCGACCAACTTCCAGACCATGGAGGCAATCTACCGGTCCATCACGGGCCGGCTGAGCCACGTGTGGTCGCACGAGGAGTTCATGCGCAGCTGGGCATACGTGGAGGACTGCGAGACGAGGAATGGCGAGAATCCGCTACTGAGCTGGTATAAGAACGCTAGCGTTATGATGACGTGGAACTATAAGAAGTTGTAGATCATCTCGGGTCATCATAGACTTGAAAGAGGGGATGGGGGAGCTGGGAAGAAGCAGGTGAGAGAAAATGGTGCAGACGAGCGAGGGAAGGAGGAAATAGATGCCGAACCTAGAGGGTCAGCCTCAGGTGCCCAGGACAGACACATAGAAAAAGACAAATGTGATACCCTTGCATACGACTTTGCCCAGCTTGTGTGCCTCCTAGGGCGATTGCTTTGCTTTATTGAAGGGTGAGAAGCTAACGTGTTGGTACAGCAATGCTCGCCTCTCGCAGATCATAGCCGCGGCCCTGAATGGCAAGCACTCAGCATCCTATCGCTATGGCAGTATCAAGCAGTAACTGCTGCGACACGATGCGTCTGCGCCAGCCCTTTGCATCCCTCACCACGTTGTCCTTCTTGGGCAGCTAACTAGCCGCCAAGTCCAGTTGCTTGTCCTTCCCGATCTTTTTCTTGAGCCCACACGGGGTCATGCTTTTCATCCGACTCCAGACCTCAAATCTTCAACTTCTCCATCTCATCCACCAGCCACTTCTCCGCCGTCTTGACCGCCTCCTCGATCTTCTCGGGCTTAGTACCCGAGCCCTGGCGTGTGGGATCCTTCCCGCCCGCCTTGCCGCCAATGACCTCCGCGACGGTCGCGGACCACTTCTCGGCCGTGATACCTTTGGAGGCGAGGTCCTGTATGTTCTCATTAGCCCCTCCCTGTTCTCACTCCTTGAAGATCTGACGAGACGGGCGTGTAGACTTACGGTTCCAACATAAACACCGTGCACTACTCCGTCCTCCTTACTCCCACCAAACACGTACACACTCCTGCTCTTATCCTTGCTCTTGAAATGCGCCATGACATCGCTAATCGCCTTCATGTTCGCAGAAATAGGCAGCTGGCCCACAAACCACTTGCTCTCCTTGTTTTCCTCCTTGCCGAAGTACCCCGTCACCGTGTCTAGTGCGGTCTTGCTCTCGGCTTTCTGGCGCTTCTTCTGCTCATCCACCACCGTCTTCTGGATCTTGGCGAACGTCGTCTTGAGCTCCTCCTTCTCGAGCACCGAGACGGTCAGCTGGCCTAGCTCCACACCCGTGCGCTTCACCTGTTCCTCCTTCTCCGGGCCGAAGGGGAGCTTCTCCAGCTCCGCGAGCTTGCCCGCGAATTCCTTGGCCAGCCGCTGCACCTCATGCGCCGCGTCGCCCGTGTACGCGACGACTCTGCGAATGCCCTTGGCGATGCCGCTCTCCTCGACTACCACCAGGTCCTTGATGATACCTGTCTGGTCGACGTGCGTGCCGCCGCAGAATTCGACCGAGACCTTGCGCCACTCGGGGTTCTTGGGGTTCTCAAGGAGCATGTCCACATCGATTCCCACGGACACGACGCGCACCGGGTTCGGGTACGTCTCGCCAAATACGGCGCGTACGCCCTCGATCTGCTTCGCGGCATCAAGATCGACGTCCTTGTAGTAGATCTGGGAGTTCTGCTTGATGTAGGCGTTGGACAGGTCCTCGATCTTTTTAAGCTCCTCGTTGGTCACGCCCGTCTTGTGCGAGAAGTCGAATCGCAGCTTGTCCTCGTCGACCAGCGAGCCCTTCTGGTTGACTTCGTCGCCGAGCACTTCGCGCAGGGAGTGATTGAGGATGTGCGTGCCGGTGTGGTTGTTGCGGATGGGCTGGCGGCGGAGCTCATCGTACTCGCAGATCACCTTATCGCCGGCGGAGAGCGAGCCGTGGTCAAAATAGCCGATATGCACGATATAGCCGCCGTATTCCTGCACGTCTTCCACTTTGAACTCGGCGACGTCGTCGTCCACCAGGATGCGGCCTGTATCCGCGACTTGACCACCAGACTCGGCGTAGAAGTTTGTCTTATCCAGGATAAGACCCAGTGGGGTCTCCGCGGGTATATCCTTAGACGACTTGACGAACTTCTCGCCAGTAAATATCAACTGCACATTTGCAGCGATATCTCCCTTACCATACTTTGGTTCCGAGTCTGGTCTGGGGATCTTGTGCTCGTTCTCCAACTCGGCGATTTGGTGCACGTTCAATTTAGGGAACGCCTGCGCCTTATCCTTGACCTTCTTGCTGGCCTCGCGTGCCTCCTCCCTCGCCTTCCCAATGTCAGCCTCATCCGTCGGTTCCAGCCCACGCTCCTCGGACATCAATTTTGTCAGATCCTCGGGGAAACCGTATGTGTCGTACAATCTCCAGACCTGCAGACCCGAGAGTTTCTTCTCGCCCTTCTTGTTCAGATCCGCCACGAACTTCTCAAACTGCTTCTCACCGCGATCGAGCGTCTTCGCAAAAGCCTCCTCTTCCTCGTCCAGAATCTCAGCAATGTCCTTCTGCTTCTTGACGATTTCGGGGAACTGTTCACCCATCTGATCCACCAGCGCAGGCAGGATCTTGGAGAAGAAGGATCCGATTTCCGCGTCGAAGTACTTGCGCGCATACCGCGATCCTCTCCGAAGCACTCTGCGAACCACATAGCCTCTTCCCTCGTTGTTCGGCACCGCACCATCGGCCATGGAGAAGGTGAGCAGTCTGATGTGGTCCGCCACCACACGATATGCGGTATCGATACCATCGGCATCGTCCTTTCCGTACTTGTCGGTATATGGCCTCGCGCCAGTGACCTCTTGTATCCTTGCGAACAGGGGCGAGAAGACATCGGTGGCGTAGTTGGACAGCTGATCCTGTAGCGCAGAGACGAGCCGCTCGTAGCCCATACCGGTGTCGACGTGCTTCGCGGGCAGCGACTTCAAGGACTTATCCTTTTGCCGGTCGAACTGGATAAACACGTTGTTCCAAATCTCCACCACCAATGGGTCGTCTTGGTTGACCAGGTGGGCGGCATTCCGGCCTCCCACCTTATCGTAGTGCACCTCGGAACAAGGACCGCATGGGCCCTGGTCCCCCATTTCCCAGAAGTTGTCCTTCATGTTGCCGGGCAGGATGTGGTCCTCCGGTACACCGACCGACTTCCACAGGTCCTTAGCCTCCAGATCCGGCTCCAGGCCCATGGCAGGGTTGCCCTCGAAGTAGGTGACGTAGAGTCGTGTGGGGTCCAGGCCGTACACGTTGGTGAGCAGGTCCCATGACATGGTGATGGCCTCCTTCTTGAAGTAGTCGCCAAAGGACCAGTTGCCCAGCATCTCGAAGAAGGTATGGTGGTAGGAGTCTTTGCCGACGTCGTCGAGGTCGTTGTGCTTGCCACCGGCACGAATGCATTTCTGGGTGTCGGCAGCGCGCTTCAGGTTTGCCATGTCATCAGACTTGTTGACGGTGCCGAGGAAGATGGGCTTGAACTGGTTCATGCCGGCGTTGGTGAAGAGGAGGGTTGGGTCATTGTGGGGGACGACGGAGGAGGAGGGCACTGCAGGATGCTGCGGTTAGACCAGTTGCTCTTGAAAGAGTGGTGCAGATCTCCGGGAATGGAAGATTGTACTGTGCAATGGTGATAGGAGGGTGTCATACCTATCGTGTGCCCTCGCTCCTCGAAGTAGGTGAGGAAGGTCTTGCGGACCGTTTGGGCGGTCCACTTGCCCTCGTACATGATGGGCAGAGGGGTTGAAGCTGTTGCTGCTTGGTGGGAGTAGAGCTGGATTCGTAGAGTGGAGGACAAAGGTATTCTGGGCACGGTATGTGGTCTGTATGGCAACAACGGCGGCGGCCCTTGTGTGGTGGTGGGGCAGATTGGTCTGCAGGTGGTGGTGGTTGCAGGGTGGTTGACGGTGAAAGAGTTGGAGACTTTGGATGGCGGGGTTGCTGTTTCTTTAGCTCTGGTCTGGAGCTTTCTAGAATGAGTCAAAGGCCCTACAAAAGGCCGCCGATAGCCACTGGATGCCCAGCTTGACCTCAGGTCAGAGCCCCGACCACTCCGCAATCGCAATTGCAACTGCATCGACCCTCAATCTGACCTGGTCGCCAGCAACAACCAACCTCCTCCTTCAATTGCCACACTCTCGACGCGACGCGAAGAGAAGGAGAATAACAAGGGTGATTCGGGTCTTCTTCACGGCCACTTCAGCTTCGAACCAACAAGCCTCTATCCTTGTCGCAACCCAATGATCTGATTGGAGTAAGTTGCTGTGCAGTGAGAAAAAAGACAAGAGGAAAGTCGAATTGGCCCCCCCCCCCCCCAAAATGATGGCATTCAACCAAGCCGGCTCGGCCTCGGCCTCGGCAGCACCCATGCCTGCCATCGCCGGCCGAATCCCCATCGTCGCAGGCCCCCCCGCCGACTCCGCCGTCGACCAGCTGCAACGCCTGCGCCGCAAGAGAAAGTCCGACACGCAAGATACCAACAACGAGCGGCTGAACAAGCGGATGAGTCTGTTGAATTTGGGTATGTCTGACAACCCATTTCCTTCTGGAATTGTCGCCTCTCCCTTCTCCGCCCCCTTACCACCCCAAATTGTACACTCATCTGACATCATCACAGAGCATAGCGGGCCCAAACTCTACGTCCCCGTCGAACAGGCACAGCTCCCGCAGATCCCACAACCCCTGGCCACTGCCGCCACACTGGACAACTATGCCACCCCCAGCATAGCCGAACAAGACCCCATGCAGCTGGACGACACCAAGCACAAAGTCTACATCTACAACCTCGACGACGAGCTGTCCTCCTCCGACGTTGACTCCGAGCCCTCCTCCCCGCGCGAAGGCCGCCTCGTCTTCCTTCCAGATATCGACAAGCACCTGCGCGCCAACCGTATCCCCGCCGTGCCGCGCCCCATCCTGCCCAACCAGGATGGCGAGCTTGCCGGCATGCAGATGGTCCTGTACCAGCCCGACGGACCTAAGAGTATCTCCGTGCCTGAAGAGCACGACAGCGTGCGCAAGGCGATTATTGAGGCGAGGGAGCGGGTAAGAGAGAAGCAGGCGCTGGAGAGGCAGGGGGTGAATGTGACGCCGACGAGGGCGAATGCTACCCGTCGTGGCTTTGCAAGCTTTGCGACGCCGGTCAAGTTCGCGCCTGCGATCAGGGAGAGTGGGGAGATGATGCTGGATGAACAGGCCATGGGTCAGTCGAGCGCCAATGCTGCTGGCTCTGGCGGCGAGATGGGCGCGGAGTACGACCCTGATGCGATGGATATTGATTAGGGGTTGTGATGGGCCGTGACGGGGCTCGCCCTTCGGTTTTCCTTACATGATACCCGGCAGAGGACTTACAGCACTTACACAAGCAAGGTACGAGCGAGGAGTTTCTGGACGTATTTGATTTTGTAACGTCTTTTCCCTGGAGCATGATCAGGATCAATTTCGAGGTATCGTCAAGGTATCTCTATAATGGACAAGTTCGCTGAAAACTCATGCCGCGAAGTCCACTCCTGGTCATCTTGAACGTGTGGATGCCATTTGAACAATGTGCAAGAATCTGCGGGTAGGGGAGCATGCTAACGGGAGGGGGACACGGTCTGGTAGGACACCAGCCACACCCGAGTGAGTATCCAAATTCCAAAGGGACATGTCCAGCAGACTGGAAGAAAAAAATTACCAGACGCGCCATGGCTTCTCCTAGGATCGAATCAATGCTCTGATTGCTAATCATACGGACGCGTCTACGGTATGGTTCCTCCAGGGAAAAGGCGTGAACTTGGCGATTTAGACCAGCCCAAACAGGTTACTGAACATTAGATGTCCGGACATGTCGACTTCTCAGTCACTGCCTGCCGCTGTCAAAGTTTGCTTTCCGCCCGTGAGATCGTCGTGGGGACTTCTAGTCCCTTCCACAATGATGCATTACATGCATTCCTCGTAATCGTATCACCAAACCCCTCCTTCACCCAGATTTTTGCATCAGAAGCATCACTGCGCCCCCCCCCCCTCTCCCTCCCCAAACAATGACTACGTGTACCCCTTATAGCCTATACGGGTTCGTGTTCCCCGTATGCTCGGGCGCCGCCATGTGCGCAGGCGGCGGTCCACTCGGCGCCCCATACTCCTCATCGCTGTGCGGCGGCCGATACGTTGGCATCTGCTGGGACGGCGCGGCCTTGGTCGACCCCGCCGGTGCGGGCTCGTACAAGGGCGGGCGTCCCATGGGATCGTACATGGGCGGCGGCGGGGGCATGTTGGGCTGCATGTTGTAGTACTCCGGGCGGTAGGTGGTGTAGGCGGATTGCGGGTAGGCGTAGCGCGGGTCGACGCGGGCGAGCTGGGCGCGGGGGATGAGCCACTGGGGGGTTGGGGTTGGATGGTTAGTTTTTGTGTGTGTATTATACCCAGCGAGGGTAGAGAGGATCGGACAGAAGAAGGTGGTGGAAGGAGGGAGGCAAGAACATACCCTGTGGTAGGCCAGCGGCACAAGGCCCTTTCGTATCCTCTGCTTGGCGTGCCAGTAGCCGATCGTCACGTAGAGGGTGAGGATGACGAGCAAGCCGAGGAAGACGGACCACTTGACGATGAGGCCGGTCTAGAGGTGGTATATCATCAGTCTTTATTTTCGAGCACATCAGACGGGGACTGCTTACCCTCGAGTACCAGAAGGGGATAAAGCGGCCATTTTCCTCCACGAAGCCCTCAGGCGCCTCAGTGATTTCGGCATTTTGCCTCTGTACCAACGTTGCCGCGTCCATTCTGTCTTTTTGCTTTTCACTCTTCAGGGTGGATGGTGGTGGGGTGGCGTATCCCGTCGAGTCTCGTGAGTCTCGTGAGTTGTGGGTAGGCACGAGGACTTCCTCCGAATGTTGTGGCGTCAGGTATTCGGTAATTGCTTGGGAGAAATGATCGTCTCGGTAACGGGTACAGAAACAAAACGATCGCTCTCTCACGGGAAATTAATTACCAAGAGTCAAATGAGAAGTAAAAGAGACAGAGGAAATTGGGAACTGCCAAGCCATCGACTTTATTGAAACGACCTCGGGACACCTCCCACGTCGTCCCTTCTCTGGTACCAGGGCCTATCAGGCCAGCCATAAGGTTTGGCTGGCGAACGGAAAGTCCATCATAGTACGGACCGTCCGTGACAAGGGAGAGGTTGGTGAGTTGGGTGACGACTTTCGTAATGCGGCTGGGCTGTGCGCCCTTCCCCCCTGCCTGGAAACCCAACTTCTGTGGCCAATCGTCCGGCGCGAGATGGACATGAAACTCTGCTGTGACAGCAGCCCGTAACATACTTTGTTGCACGCAGCGCCGGCACTCAGCCAAACCGTGTCCTCATCGCCACACTTGTTCAGCTGCGAAGGCCTCAACTAGGGCGAACTGTCTGGCATATTGAGTTTGCTGGGTGCTAGCTGGGTGCTTGCTGCGCAAATCATATCTTCGTGCCAGTCGCCTCGCCTGCATGCGGAACGTGTGGAGATTGCGACCCTGTTGAAGGGATCAGCAAGCTTTCTATGGAGCCCTGGGAGGTTATTTTGGGCACCCGATGCGGGCTCGGTGGATGCTTGAATGTACTTCGTAGCGATCGAGCTCATAGTATTCGCGTGACTCGGCTCCAGATTCGCGCTTATTCATTGTCGTCTCATGGATGCGTACGGAGTGCGGCTTTCGGGGTTTCCCATCTGTTCCTAGGTACGCAGGAGAGATTCTGCGACAGATGCCTTTCTGCCCTTGTCGCAAGAGTTGCCGTGTCTCGACCCTCGCTGCTGTCCCAAGCGTGGGGGGATCCCAAGCGTGAGGGAACGGGCGTGCCCGTCTACACTACGTGTACACTACATCCCGCCGCAGAGCCTCATCGTTACAATGGAAATGGGTCAGCTGGAAGTTAAAAACAATCATTGCAAAACTTGAACCAAAGTATAGTACAGAATATACTATGGTAGGTGTCAATGGGACATAGGATGAAGTGAAGTCTGCTGTGATAAGGTGTGTCTAAAAAACATCACTGGCGCGAAGCAGATGCAGCCGCCATATGCATATATATATAATATATGAGGCACGTAAGTTCAGTCCATGACATATATTGTAAATATCAATACAGTTTTGCAATGTCCTTTTGGCTACAAATCTAGTCACAGAAAACATTCGAAACCAGGAGTGCTGTCCTATCTGGTACCGTGTTAGGTACTGCCAAGCTTACCTTGCCTGCGCGTGTGCCTGCCTGCAGTATGCTGCGTGTGCTCTAACAAAGCGGAGCCCAGCTTCATACCGTTATGCATCCTATACTATACGCAGAGAATCTATGCAAGGTACATACTAGTACTTCGCTTACAAGTACCTTAGTTAGCAAGAAAAGGTGGTCTCTATATTTACCGTTTTCTGCATCCGATCTCCCGTTTTCTATGTCGTCCGTTCTCCGTTTCTGATCATCCTCCTTTCCCCTCCGTCTGAAAGTTGGCCGAAATAGATACGTAACCCCTAAAAAACAGGTGGGCATGGCAGGCGTGGTAGGGACTCGGATCCAGAAAGAAGGAATAGGTGGGAGCATGGGAGGGCCGGGGGCGGGAAAAAAGAAGAAAAAATTGATGAGACTGGGACTTGAACCCAGGAGGATTGCTCCACCAGGATATGATGTTAAGATTAACCTTAACCTCTGCTTGAACGTTAGACCTTGTTGTAACTTTGAGATTTGTGGGATTCAACGTACGGCGCCATAACCAACTCGGCCATCTCACCCGATGCGGGGAACAGCGTACGGGAAATAGAAGAGGGGTGTGGAAATGGAGGTGCGGTGGGGCCGGCGTAAAAGTGGTCCCCTACTCCTACAGCTGATGTGGGGAGACGGAGACGGCGCAGGGTACCTATCACAGTACCAGATAGTACAGCACTCCTGGTTTCGAATGATTTTTAAATGAATTTTCAGCCAAAAGAAAATTTCAAGACCGCTTTATAATCATAGTCTGGTCGCTCTCTATCTCCTACCTATACCTTATTCTTGTTCTTCGCCCCTTAATCTTACTGCTTTGCCTGCAGGTGAAGCAGGCAAAGTAATATTGCCCATTCTACCTTCAAACTTCTACTAATCTGATCTGAGAACAATGGCTTTCTTTAACATCAGCCTGCACAAGACATAGCACGAGTGAATAGGGGCAGCCCTGGATCTTAGCCCCTTACGCACGAGGTCGAGGAGCCTCGTCGACGGCCACCGCAGCTTTGTCCTATCGCAGTCTTACGAGAGAATATCTAAATAATGATAATCTAGAAGGAAGCAGCCGTCTTACCAAGACGCAGCTGATGTCAGCTAATGTCAGCTTAGACCCTAGTGATAAATTGGAATAGAAGCAAGCAGCCGTCATATAACTAGCCTCTACTTATATGCCTGCGAGGTCCCAGCTCCGCTTTATTTTCCGTGCCGCTCTTAACTATTATCATCATCATCATCACTACCACCACTACTATATGGCAATAGCGCAAGTGACCTTAGAAAAACTACTAGGCTCCTACGACTCGCCTAGAGATATAGGTGATATACTCGCAGGTGAGGACGCCGCCCGCCTTCTTATTAAAGCAAGCTCGTCTAGCAACGACACGGCCTTACAGAGCTTACTATCGCAGCTACAATAGATCAAGACAATACTCGAAATACCTTACAGCATCAAAACTATTCTAAGAGTCATCCAGGTCAAGGTCCGAACGATGCGCAGGAGGTGATGGCAATGCGAATATCAGACCTTAAACGGGCTTTAATAGCAGCGGCCGAGCTGCTATTATGTCCATAGTACTCACCTTCGCAATACAGCAAGGCATAGACGCTTCTAATATTATAACGAGGTGGATAATCAATAAGACCATTAACGGTAGGCATGCTGCTATATTTAAGGCACTAGCATCTGCAGACCCGAACGTTATCAACTTCCCGATCGGCCACAGTACGCGCCTACTTTATAAGGCGGTAAAGCGAAGGCACCCCGACATAGTCGCTATGCTGCTTAAACTCTGGGCGGATCTATTGCATCCTATTACGTAGTCGAAGAAAATTTCGAACTATAACTCGTCTCTATTATCTCTCGCCGTAATAGCTAAAGGTCTATATATAACTAAGATGCTATTAGAATATAGTCTCCCTATCGCTTATACTAGTAGGATATATACCGCTATACGTCGGGGTTATCTCGATACTATACGCCTCTTGATAGAGTATAGCGCAGACCTGAACGAGGTCCTTCCTAATTAGTCGAATTAGACGCCGATACATTTCGCCGCCTCCAAGGGCGAATTCGATGCTATGGAGTTGCTGGGGCATAGTGGGGCACGCTCTGGCTTGAAGGATGCGAATGGGAAGACACCTGCGTAACTGCTGGAGGAGCACAAACCCGCTGAGCACTAGCACACGCCGATAATGCATGGGGGCAATGTTGCTGGGCATCGAGGAAAGTGCTTGTGGAAGAGTATTGACTTCAGGAGACATGGGATGGTGGAGAGCACAGCTGACATGAGCGTATGGTACGGCGGTCCAGGACAGTCCAAAAAGAAGGCTCTGGCTCCAGAGAGGCAATATCAAGTTTGCCAGCAAGTCGCCAGTGGTGTCGCGGCATTGCACGAGAGGGGTGTTTGTCACGGAGGTGCGCTTTCTAAGTTTCTTTCCAGCTGAAGCATGTTTGAGAAAGCAGTCGGCTGACGATTAGGGAAAAAAAGATCTCACACCTTCCAATGTGGTGTTGGAGCTCCCCGACACCTCATCCATGAACATTCCAGAAGTCTGCGCCCTGCTAGGCCCCCACAAGAACGCGAGACTAAGACTGCGACTCGGACCACGCACCAAAGTACGTGACACAGCGCCCACCTTCGCCGACCTCGTCGCCGCCTCGCCAACTCCCCTCAAGACGGTGCGGATCATCGACCTTCACGCGCCGCAGCCCCTCGACCTCCTTCTCCTCGTCCTTCTTCTCCTTCTTGGCAGCGCACCGGGCCAGTGCCGGGCTGCCCCACCGGCACCACGCCCACCACCCCGCCAGGACACAGCCCTTCAGAAGCGAGGCCGCCGCCGCCCACTCTCCCCCTTCCGTCGCCGCCGCCACCGCCAGCATCATCATCATCCTCGTCGTTATTGTTGTTGCTGGTGGTGGTGGTGGTGGTGTGTGTGTGTATGTGCGCGCGTATGCGTGTGTGTGTTTGTATGTGTGTGTGTGTATGTGTGTGTGTGTGTGTGTGTGTGTGTGTGTGTGTGTGTGTGTGTGTGTTCGAATCCACACCACCACCACACCACCATCACCACCATCACCACCACTAGCAGCAAGCACTACTGCAGATGCATACCCAGCGCATCATGAGTACATACGAAAATAGTACCAACAAGGAATATAGCATCAGACAGCTGCCGCCAGCGCTCCACATCTGCAACCGCCTTGCCAGCCGTCCAACCACAG
>MUZK01003749.1:0-15916 GCA_003013055.1 Juglanconis sp. DMW523 | reverse complement strand
CTCTTACTAACGTCTGGCCTGTTCGTCTCAATAATAAATGAGAAAAGGCATCATTGTATACCGTATCAGCGATTTAGCAAGAAGCCATTATTTAAGAATCACTCGTACCACGAAGCAAGAGAGTATATATACCTACTAGGTACTTAGGTTGCCCGAATAGCGAAGCCTGTCGATAAGCATCTACCTACCTCCCGGTCTTTAAGAAATACTATCCGCAATGACATTTGTCATTAAGTCATGATTATCCGAATAATCAATCACGATGTCCACTACACAGACACCCTTATAAGCCAGCGCCTCCTTTATCACTCCCTCCATCTCCTCCGACTTGCTCGCCCTAAGCCCCTTCGCCCCCATACTTTCCGCATACTTGACAAAATCTACACCACCTAGATCGACACCAGCACTCCGCCCGTACTTATCCACTTCCTGGAACTCTACCATGTTATATTTTCCATCGTTCCATATGAAGTGGGTGATGTTGCACCCCTGCTGCACGGCTGTCACTAGCTCCTGTCCGCTGAAGAGGAAACCCCCGTCACCGCTCACGCTGACCACTTTCTTATCGTTTCCGTGCACAAGCGATGCACCAATGGCCCAGGGGAGTGCGACGCCCAGTGTCTGCTGGGCGTTGGAGACCAGGAACGTCTTAGGGCTGTACGAATAGAAGTACCTGGATAGCCAAATATAAAGGCTTCCGACATCACTCGTGACTGTCGTCCGCGGAGATATCGTCCCTTGTAGGAGGCGAATGAAGTGGAGCGGGTGGACAGGGCCACTAGGGTCGACTGTGCCCTGCGCCTTGGCACCTGCCTCCCACTCGTGGAACGTCTTGTAGACAGACTGGCCGATTTCCGTATCCTGCGGTCGAGCCACCTTGGTCAACCTGCTGGTGAGCGCGGTCAAATTGTTGGCCATGGAGCCGATGAGCTCCAGTTTAGGGCTATAGGAGATGCTCATAGCGGCCTGAGTGGTGTCCATGTGAATAATCGGTAGGCGATTCCCGACCGTGTTCCACTGATTCGCATCGTACTCTGCCTGGTCGTATCCTACTGTGATGACGAGGTCAGACTGGCCGATCATCTTGTCTCCAGGTTGGTTCCGAAACAGCCCGATACGTCCGTAGAAGAGGTGGACCAGTTCCTGGGATATGGCGCCTGCAGCCTGGAAAGTCTCGACCACGGGTATAGGATGTTTCCTCAGGAACGCATGCACCGCTTCAACCACCTTGTGATCCGCGCCACGCATGCCGAGGAACAACACCGGGAACTTCGCCCCCTCGATCAGCTTCACGGCCTCGATCAGTGCGGACTCAGGCGAGGGACCATACTCCGGAGGGTCGAAAGCGTGAGCAGGTGCCGCAGGTATCGAGGACTTGTGCCCAGCCGTCATGACATCGATCGGCAGGCTCACAACTGTGGCTCCCTGCGGGATCGCAGTGGCCACCCTGAAGGCATCAAGCATGATCTCGGACACCTGATCCTCTACCACCGCTTGCGTGACCTTCTTGGTGACCGGTCTCAGCAGGGCAACCGCCTGCAGGCTCTGGTGCGTGCGCTTAGCAGCCTGAGCCCGCTTGACGCTTCCCACTATCGCAACAACCGGTGCTCCCTCGTCGTTCGCTGTGACGAGCCCTGTCACCAGGTTGCTTGTGCCTGGGCCCGAGGTTGCGATACACACTCCTGGCCGGCCGGTGATCTTCCCAATCGCACCGGCGATGAAGGCTGCATTCTGCTCGTGGCGGCACACGATCAACTTGATCTCTGGATGGTCGATGAGAGCGTTGAAGACCGAGTCGATTTTTGCTCCGGGAACTCCGAAGACGTACTTGACTCCTGCCGCGAGAAGGGAGTCGATTACAATGTCCACGGTCTCTGTTCCTGAGGACATCTTGCTGTCATGAAGCTCAACCACGGTATTCTAGTGAGATGTAAGGATTGCTATCCTTTTGGCGAAAGCCCAAATGACATCTGGTTGGAAGCCACTGACGTCGTCATGATAATGAGGAGGAACTGACTAAGCGCATGCAGGAACATTAATAGCTTCCATCCCGGCCCCTGTCAGGAGTACAGCATCGTCTCTTATTAGTAAGACTGGATTTCTCCCCCAGAAAACACTACCGAGTATGCTGACTTGTAATGGTTCCGAGTGCTGAAGTTCACCAAAACTTGAATTCAATAGTCGCCGTCATGTGGAAGGAACCATCGACTTACTTACACAAACAGTTAGTCAGGGGTTTCCGGCACTTCCGCATTTGACGCACGGACCACCCCCTTATTTTGACTAGATCTTTTCTCGCCGTCGGAATCTTCCCTTCAAGACTCGTCGTGAAAGCTTCACTTCTTGATTCCACTTGGTTCTCAGCAAATATGGCACCCAACGAGATCTTCCAGTATTCCATCGTGTCCGCCTTGATGGACGGCGTGGCCGAGAAAGGCCTTCCAGTCTCAACCCTCCTCAGCCACGGCGACCACGGCTTGGGCACCTTTAGACACATGGTCGGCGAGATGATCATCCTGGACGGGGTGGCATATCAGATGAAGTCCGACGGCTCCGTGTCAGCCGTCGACGTGAGCCCACAGTCGAAGGCCGTGGCGCCCTTCGCCATGACAACGCACTTCAAGCCCACGCAAACCACAGAGGCTGTGCTGTCAGACAAAGCCGACTTGATTGGGATATTATCCTTCCTCCTTCCTGAGGCCCACAATCTGTACCTGGCCATACGCATCTCGGGCGTCTTCAGGAACGTCACCGTCCGGACGGTGGGCGGACAGACCAAGCCGCACGAGGGGCTGGCCGACGTCGGCGCACATCAAACTTCCCAGACCTTCGAGGAGAGCATAGAGGGGACGATCATTGGGTTCCGTTCTCCCGCGTACATGCAGGGTGTGAGCGTGGCGGGCGATCATCTTCATTTTATCAGCGCGGACAAGAAGAAAGGCGGCCATCTGCTTGGCCTCGCTTCGGACGGCGAGGTCACGGTGGAGGTGGCACCTATTTCGAAATTTCATCTGGAACTGCCAGTGCACGATGAAGAGTTCAATGAGGCCTCTTTGCAGGGCGATAGTGCCGATATTAAGGCTGTGGAAGGATAATACGCAGAGGAGGGCAAGGCCAAACTATCCTTCTTCGCTCGACCCGAATTACAACGACGAGTATTCGATGAATGTTTCCATTTCCCGTTTCCCGCTATTGATCACTATTTCGCATGAAGACTGCTGGTAACGGAGTATTTGGATCCGCACCTTCGAAAGTGTTGCTCTGGAAAACTCTTGATCACCTCATGAAGAGGCTTCACGCTTGACTCCGCTCTCCTCACCATCATCCAGAAGGCACCATCCCGACGACCACAAGAGTCATTATCTTCTTTATCTATCTCTCTTGCCACAGACTTGATGTACCAGTCTCGTTGCTTGCACTGTTGCACAGAGCGACCGAGAGCCTGTTTGTTTGTTTGTTTATGGATATATTAGCACTTGTCTTCTCTGACATCCCAGGGACCGTAGTATGTGAAGTGTGGATCTTGAGGCTGCTATCAGCTTGGGGGGATCGTACTGCAGCTATGACCTGCCAGTCTTGCCCGAGCGCGCGGCGCCGGACCATGTCATCGTGCTCCTGCTCAGTCCAGTTTGACGTAGTGCGCTATGGAGCAGAGGCGAAGTCAGCAATAGCTCCCTTGTTGCGCATATCTATCCGAGAAAATCGAGATGTAATGGGGAGAAGAGTCTCACATGAGGATCGCCGGTGGTGGGAGTGACAGGAGCTGCGGGGGGCGCAACGACGGGCGCGACAGTGGCAGCAACAGGACTAAAGCCGGCATCACGAGCAGTAACGGTAGCGTGTAGTAGTATTGCGCAAAAGAATACGCTTGTGCAGTGCATAAGCTGTATTCCTATATCGTTATATACGCCTTAGTTTATACGGATTTTCGTATAAACTGAAAATTTAGAATGCTCCTCTAGGTCCCTTTACCACTCTGTCTCACGGCGGTTAATCCTACGGATTGCATTTGAGTATACAACCTTCGTATCTCGAGTATTTCTAATCTGCTAAAATAGGTCCCGGATAAGATATAGGGGCTAGTGCCAAATTTGCTTAGCTATGTGGAATAAGGGTGTTAGTCTGTAACTAATTGAGTTACTAAGGGCTTATAACTATTGCGCAAAAGCATATGCTTATGCGGTGCATAAGCTATATCCCTATATAGTCATAGGTAGGCTACCACCCTATGTCTCCCATAGACGAGGATCTATAAGGGTGAGGAGGTCATCCTTGCCGCCCTCAGCCCCCTCTTCCTCCTCTTCCTCCTCTTCCTCCACCACTGCCTCCGGCTGCTGATCAGTTTAGGGAACCCGGTAGTGGTTGTTACGCTGGGCTTCGCCCTTGGTATTGGCAGGCTGTGTAATAAGGTTGATGTTGGTCCTTTAAGAGAAGAGAAGTCAGTCTGAATATTCTGTGGCAAGGTGAAGAGCTCACTGTTCCTATTGATGTAGGACCCATGCAAGCTCAGAGTGAAACAGTTGAAGACATAGTAACTACTTGTGAAGCATGATGGAAGGTGAATTGTATAGGGACGATGAGGTAAATAGTAGATAATGGGTGAGGAACAATATACCAGTATTGCTCTGACAAATACTAGCAACACAACAATAATATGGAAATAGCTTGAGATTTTTCTTAATATATATATATAAATATAGGTTCCGTTACTAGAACTATCTGCGAGTCCTCTGAGTCTTTTTGTCTAATCAACAAAGTTCGTCCTTAGGCCGACCAACCAGACATAAGCCCTAGATCTCATAATAGAATGGCAAACAGTTTTGTCCTCTAAGTAAATGTGGGTTCAGTATAGACAGAATCACTACGATATCCGTATATTCGGTCATGGATAGCCTGAAGCTTCTCTTGCATGGTTGCAATGGCCAGCAATGTGGATTGGTGTTATGCATGTTGTAGGGAGCGCATTACAACAAGGTGAAGGTGACCCAGATTGGGATTGTGAAGATCAGAGCAGACTGCAACAGAGATGTGTACGTTTAATAAGGTTTTCTGGGTGGAACACCTGCATGACCAGCCGACCAACTGACACTATGTTTTGTGTATCTAGGTGAATAGGGTAATATGCTATAATTAAGACCTTTATGACTGTTAGAATGATTGACAGATCAGCATTGACTCCAGTGGAACTTCCTGAGGTCATCTGCTTCCCAATCTCGAAGCAATTTTGGATTTTCTTACTTCCACATGCAGATGAGGTCTGGCGAGAGCGCTTGACTATAGGAGAACCCATTTTATTCAGTGGCTAGTGCATCCTACAGGGCTGCCCTATATCTGACTCCACTGTCTGCAAACTACCTAGGTATGGGGTTGCAGCCTGCAGATGACTCAAGCGTTGGCTACTTGCATAGCTTGTATTGATACCAAAGTGGGAAGCTGAAGTGCTATTGTTCGAATGTAAATTGAAGGATATACGTCAATATTAAGAAGTAAACATGCTGTCTGGGAATTCAAATCCCTCTGCTCATAGCGACTATATCTTGCAAAAAAGCATCTTCCTGGCCGCCCTATCGGGAGGGGGGAGGATCCTGATTTGGCTGGTATCCAGTCAACCAAGTGGCCCAACTAGAATTATGTACATATCCTGGAGATCCTTAACCCCTGTCAGTGGTTTGCAAGGCAGTGCATTATCCCACAAGTTACTTGGGTCTTGCAAACCGGGACCAGGCCTCTCTCAGTGGGGTTGGTTTTAATTATGCGACAGCTCCTCCAATGGACTGATCGACATAGGTGGTTGCCAGTCCCTTCTCCACGCAAGCATTCGTAGCAAGGACGCGCCCACGGTTGAACAGACACTGAGGATCGTACTTCTCCTTGATCGTCAACAGACGGTTGAAGTTGTCCTCTCCCCACACCTCGCTGGCAAGGCTGTATGGTGCGACGTAGTTCGGATAGTCATAGATCGGCGGCTGATCAAGACCGTCCTGGAAGTCTCGCAAGTAGGCCATCAGGTAGTTCTCGTCACGGTCGTAAATGTAAGCTTGGTTGGAGTGGTTGGTCCACTCAGCGGACGTGAGGGTGATGTGAGAGGTCGTGGCATGAGGCCAGGCAGTGTCGCTGTCACTGGCGGGCTCGTTTCCGTTTAGCCCAGGGAAAAGATCTGGATAAGATATCAACCACATGCGTTCATGATTAACATTCGAGGCTTGTTGGTTTTACTCACATTCATCGACCCAGATTGTGTGTCCCGGGTCCTCACCGCGGGCAATCATGCCATTGATGGTTTCCTTGTAGATCGAAAAGGTCTGGTTGTAGAAGTCCACTGTCGAGCTGGTGTGGCTCTTCCCATAGAAGATGCGTTGGTAGCCGTACGGATAGTTGGTGAGGAGGTACTGATCCAAAGACCGAAGCGTCCACGCCTGGAACGAGATCGAGGATGCCCCGGTGTAAAACTGGCCGAAGGTGTCGTTGACCGTTTGTAGGTCGCCGCCGAAATAGACGGCGTTCAGCTGGAGAGTGAAAACCCGTTCCCGGAGTGGTACGACTGAGTTGGGTTCACTGGCATCCTTGTAGTAGTAAAGGAGAGCCGGGAAAGCATCCGGGTCCTGGTTGTTCGTGAAGAAGTCCGTGGTTTTCTCGAAGACTTGAACGGCCTGATCCTCCGTCCAAGTTACCGTAGCAGTGTACGCGACGCCTGGATCCGGATAGCTGAAGTTTCTCAGTATGTGAAAAGTCTACAGGAGCATAATAAAGGATACATGGACTTACGCTTGGATGTAGAAGTGAGTAACGACACCTAGTCCGATCCATCCCGCTCCGGTGCAAGCCCAGAAAAGATCCGAGTACTCATTGTATGGGTTTGCATAGATGATCGTGCCGTTCAGAAGCACTACCTCCAAGCCAACGACATTGTCAACAGCAATGCCATACTTGTTGGTCTGGAATGCGATGCCTCCGCCGAGGAGGAAACCACCAACCCCAATAGAGGCAGCACGCGGACCGAGGAATGCCCATCCTGTGCCATCAAGTGCGTTGTAGACGTCTCCGGCATCGTTTCCGCCACCGATTTTCAAGATGGGCCAGGAGCTGTTGACAGCGGTGCTGACATTGGGGCTTGTTGCAAATTCAGTCTCGCCAACCTCGTATCTATTTCGTGCGTCAGTCGGAGAATATGCATATGTTCGGCAAAGTTTTGAAGCTTGGTCATAAATGCCCGCGTCTATTTGACGAGATTGGATTTCGCTTACAGATCGATAATGACACTGGGAGACTGAGCGCCACCAAAATCGGCATGACCTCCGCCCACTGTAGATCTCCCAATCAGCCACCATTTATGAATTGAAGTGAAGTCCCCGAAACATGGAAGTGGCACGTCTATCCCATATGTGATGGAATTGCTGTTCATGAACCGGTAGAGTATCACGAGAACTCCCCTTCGAACCGAAACATTATGCCATGAAAGGCGTCAAGCAAGGAATCAATTTGGGAGGTACTGACTGATGGCGAAGCCGTCACTCCCCCAGAAGGAGTATGCGGCGGAGTAGAACTGCATAATGACACTGACGTCCTCGGCCGTTTCGGGGTAGAGAATCATCTCAGGCCATACCTTGCGCTGTTGAGTCCAAATTCTAGCAATGGTCGCACCATAGCGCACGTCTCCATTGCGGGCAATCTTGGAGGAGTCAAAGGCGGCCTCAAAGCTGGTCAGGGCCTCTGACTTGCTGGTGAAGTTTGACGGAAAGACGTCGAGGGACGAGACCGGGACGTCAAAGGAGAGGTTGCGCTGTTGCCAGACGGTCTCTCCATGTGCGGTCGCCGCGAGGGCCAGCAGAGTACCAAGAAGCCAAGACCTCATTTTGAAAGACGAGAACAGCGGCGCGCAGAGACTGGGGAGCAACAATTGTGTGACGGAGGAGGGGTTCCTGTGGGTAATATATACATGTCCTTGCGCTGCTCCCAAGCTTTCGGCTATGCAAAATTACCGCAGTTGTCTACCGTACCTTCTCAACGACCCTTGGGTCATACTCACCGTGGTGGGTCGTCGCCGCCGGCGCGTCCGTCCCTGGTGAAGTTCGCTGCATATGAGAACGGGAAGTGGGAAATCTGTCCCAGTTCACGATCGAGCTGTACCTATTTCAGGGGTGTTGATGCAGCTGCAAGGCTCGCTTCCCAGGGATTGCTGCAGGTCCCGCTCTTCTTTTCGTTTTGTCCCCGGATATGTTTCCCTGTTAGCCGACGAGCCAAGTCGATCTTCATGTACAAAGTCTTTGCTCCCGAAGAACTGAGAAATCCCTCAGCGCTTCATTTTGGCTTGAGCAGGCTTCTTTTTCTCATTTCATTTGGGTCTGCAAGATTTTGATAACAATGTCTCCCAAGAGCTGATAGCCAGCGGCAAAACAGTTGAGATGCATTCGCTCCTGCGGCCTGCAGTGCAAGGTCGTTCTTGATCCTTACAAAGTACATGCACCACTGATCGGTAAACTATACCAGTCTTGGCTTTTGGCCGTCCCCATATGCAAGTCTAATATAGTGTGTACTTTGTCAGATTTTATGAATCAAGTGGATTCAACGGACATCAAGCCTGTTTTTCATCGCAAAAATCAGCTCACAGACGCGCGAGGATCGGTATTGACACACGTGCCCGTGTTGAGGATTACGCTCTACGGAGTGCGTGGTAGATCAAAAACGAGTCGATGCGATTGATAAGATTAGGGTGGTAGGTCTGTGTGGAGATCGAATAGTGCCGGGCTTAGCTTAATAAGATGTGGGGTTGATGGGTCGTCATATGGTGTGACGAGACAGGCTATTCGACGATCCCCGAAATC
This sequence comes from Juglanconis sp. DMW523, assembly GCA_003013055.1. Taxonomy (NCBI): domain Eukaryota; kingdom Fungi; phylum Ascomycota; class Sordariomycetes; order Diaporthales; family Juglanconidaceae; genus Juglanconis; species Juglanconis sp. DMW523. The sequence continues at coordinate 7,094 of MUZK01003749.1, read as the reverse complement.
GGCCCTAACCTGTTCGGAAGGTCCACAGTCTTGACTCAGGCCCACTTTGGCTAGGTTCAAACTCAGAGATTAGGGTAAAGTGGAAGATATAGCTTATTAATGTCTGTTTCTAGGGTCAACCTTGATGAGTCTATATCTTTCCAGGCCAGCAATATCCAGGCTTGCCAGGTACTCCCGATGGGCAGGCATGAGCAGCATCTAGCCCAATATCCACAGCGCGTCATCAATTTAAGAACAGGCCTGTGGGAACAGTTATTAGTAAGTCTCTATTTGCAGGTATAGCTAGTCGGTGGTGACATTTGGACGTTCTCCGGCCAAATCTCCTGAGACAGAGAAGAACAGTTCGAGCATGACTTACACAAGCTTGACTGACGGTTTTGTAGATTGTACCACAGCCTTCGTGACATCCGCCCGTGCCGCATGGATAATCCGCAGTGACTGTATGGACAGGCGTCGGACAGTGGCAAGGAACGGAGATTGTCGAGAGCATAACACAGTCCGGAAAAATACAAGTCGAGCAGACAAGCCCCGTAGCCGTCACCGTTGGGCACGAAGCAACCGTGCCAATGTCAGCGATCGTCGTCTCATGTCCATGTTTTGGGTTCTTCGGGTCTGCCATGGCCGTTGTGGCGCCGCTTACATTTATTAGCCTAGAACAAGCCATATCTCGATACCTTTGAGTCTTACACGGCCAAAAGAGTGTACAAGTCGAAACGCATTGTGATCCTTGTGATGTTCAGAGCCTGTGGTTGATGAGAATATGATCGAAGACTGCGACAATGAGCTGTCTGAAGAGATGTTTGATTTTATACAAGAGAACATCGACTCCAGTTCAATCCTTGTCTCTACGAACATTGTCTCAGCAGTCGGACCATGTCTTCCAGCAGAATCAAGTCGCAAGGAACCGGTCCCTATATAACGCTGAGGTGCGTGACGATTGGGACAAATACGAGCTGTGAAGCCACAAGATGATGGGCGAATCCTCACTTCTCGCCAGAACAGTAACGATTCGCTGTTGGACGAGAATTTCAGTAGAAGGCTTCCACGTGACGTACAAAGTCGAACCTGTATTGGCTCAATAGGAAGAAGTGCAGAAATTCCGAGTAAGACAGGACAAACTTTTGATTCAGAACGTAAAATTGGTTCTGCCGATCTATATTTATTCAAATTCCCGTGGACAATGATACACATCCCTTCGTCCGGTCAAGATATGCACCCGATTCTCAAGGGCGCGGCGATGGGCGCCAAAGCGACCTCGGTTGGCGAGCATACACTTAGGCAGACACTCGACAAGACCGAGGAGCACAAGGTGGAGGAGAAGAACAGCAGCAAGAGCATTGCTAAGAAGAAGAAGAGAAACCTCCAAAAGTCCAAGGGAGAAGAGGGAGAAGGGGGACTTCAATGAGGGAAATGCATTTGGCAGGGAATAGAAAGAGTTTTATACATTGCCGAAGAAAGGGTACCTTGAGAAGTCGGGTCGACACGCAAGATGATCTTTTGAGCGGGCCTGCTCGCGACCAATCCGAACTACAACCGGTTATTGTGCTCGCGTCTCGCTGCGCTGCTTGGAAGTCTGCTGGCGCCGGCAAATACCATGTGCGTTGGCCGGTTGGGTAAGTCCGAAGAGATCGCCATCACAAATTTTTGAGACCTATGACCCACCTGAGGCTTTTCTCTAAGCCTGTCGCCAGGGATGATTTAGGTATCAAATGAGGTCAAACTGCGCCTTTACCCTCAGATCCGAAAAATCGAGGGAAAAAAAGATCAAAGACGAGATAATCCTGGTTGTGGAAGGATCTCCAGGCAGTATCGAGGCTTAATTCGTGCTCAGTATTGCTGAAGCTCAGCCTCTATTGCTCATCCTTAGGTGACGGCCACCGTAACAGAGCCATAGTGAAACAGACAGCGGGTGCTATTACTACGACCACGCCGGTAGATTCTTTCTATGGACTTGAACTCTTTGCATTAGTCAGAGAGGCACCGGCTACCATCAACACGGATAATGGTATTTTCCATATTGATGTGGTGATATCACACGCTGGCAGTATGGCAGTGGACCACCTTAAATATGCTTTGTCCTCAGACGGTTCGAAAGCCGACTTGCGACCAACTATCTTAGACTTTTCCCGTTCATCGACTTGATCATGGACAAAATCCTGAAGTCGAAAGTGTCCGTAATAGTCCTGGGGTCGAAGCGATTAAAATAAGAATACTGCAGAGGCAAATAGCAGAACGCCCCCTCGCCCTGAGAATAAAGTCAGATGAACTTTCCCGAAATAGGAGCTACCACACAAGCCGTCATCCCAAAGGCGGTTATTCCAAGAGATTATCCTATAAGTGGTTGTCCCTCCTTTTGCATCCACTCGATGCGATATGATTATCTAGTTGATCAACGTAATCTCCACGAGATCCAATCTCGCCTCCGCGAGTATCCGCTCTTTGTATCAAAGTCAGCCTTGAAATCCCCCACAGCACTTAAAAGAGAGAAAGCAGGAAGTGACTCAGGCAGTGGATGTTTGTCAGTTGAATAGCAGCAAAGGGTTCACAAGGGTCTCAAAATCCTTGAGTATGCGCAGTCTGGGTCAGCAAAGAGTTCGACAAGCGGCAGCAAAGCCACACAAATGATATACCTAGAGCATAGCTTACCATATCACCAAAGTCAAAGTCGACCTCGTCGGACCATGAGGCTGTGACGTTCTCCACATCGATCGCTTGCGGTGTATGTTGCGCCAAGTATGCCTGAAGCGATTCCGTACAGATCTGCATCCCATCCTTGACAGCACCATAAAATGCAGCCTGGACATTGCCGCCGGACTCAAGTGTCTTGATCTGGGCCAATAAAACAGAGACCATAAGGAATCTCTTGAGACTTGGGTTTCCAAGGCAGATAATCTGTGCGAGTTGCTGTCGAATGTGCTCCAGTCGGCGGAGTATGGGCTCTCGGCCTGCGCGGGCAAGCTCTCGGGCTGGATCAAACGAAATCGGCCCCTGGAATGGACCCTCCTCTTGTAGCTGAGTGTTAAGTTCGTAGGAAAGGGTGACGATAACGTCGAGACTCAATCCTCCTCGCAGATAACCGGAGCCATGGGCCATCATGCTGGAGAAGTCGTCCAGTACCCCCGAAGGCAGGCTCATCTCGTCGACATAGGAGGCCATGATCATACACGACTCCAGACAGATCTTGCGCGATAGGTGGAAACGAGGATTGTCCAGGGCCGCTAGCATGAATGGTCGATGGAGCAATAGGATGTGCTTGCGGAGGTACATGTCGATATACTTCCTGTGAAATACTGCCTCAGGTCCTAGCTCTGACATGTGTGACGCGAAGAATGCTGATGCCTCTGTACAGGCCTTCCGAAGCTGATTGGCAAGGTCTACGACTACCTCGTACGAGGTCTGAGACCCATCCCCATTCAAAATGATACTCAAAGCCCGGATCCGCAATTCCTGTGATTTCAACAACACCAGTTGAATAGACGTATCGGTTATGCCGTTATCTGTGGCAGTTGGTGCATCAGATGCATGCTCTTCTGTCAATTCCGAGTCGTTGACGTTGCTTGGCTCTCTTGCATCGAAATCTTCGAGTCCCATTAAGGGTGTACCAGAGTCGAGGCATGAAGCAAGTGACAGCTCAACAACCGTAGCCCAGAGTCGAGTCATCGACTCGGCTTGAAAATAAGAAAGTGTTGGAAAATCCTGCGTATTGCAGTGAGGTCCCATTTGCCTGGCCATGGAGAGTAGAGAAGTAGTCGAGAAGAATGGAGAGCTAATACCGAGGCCGTTGACTTGTCTTGCAATAGCTAGGAGGCAGAAAACCTGCAGGCCATTTAGATTTCGAGTCGACTTTTCGGCCGGACCTGACAACCACCACTGAGCAGCGTAAATCCACTGTTGGGCGGACCGCTTCAAAGTATCAGCATCGAGGTTGCATTGGTGGTAATTCGTAAAAGGCACCCCAATGGCGAGGATTAGGCTGAGCTGCACGATGAAAACCTATAAAGAAGGCGAAAATGTGTTAGCCTTGATATCTACTTTTTAAAGTTGTATCTTTGAAGGAAGCAGTAGAGAGGCCTTAGGAGTGAGAACTACTCAGTCTAGGACCGAACCGAGGATATAAAGGACCGAAGGTAATGGATATTCAAGGAGGGAATCCTCACCTTTGGTAATGACTCCGGGTTGTCCCAGAATTGGCCCAGTTGTTCTCGAAATTCTGGTACATGTATAATGCGATAGATGCGACCAAATGTTCTTAAGTAGTCTGCAACGAGGGCATTACACACTTTTCGGGACGGGATAATCTTGTTGAAATCTGTGAAGCCCAATGGTCCGTCTGCCCCAGTCTGATGTTGTGCTTTTACCGAGTGGCGTAAGCTTCTAAGTTCGTTACATGCCTTCACCCACTCTTCTCTGTCCAGGCCTAGGGTGGGTTCTATCTCAGAATTGAAGGAGCCGAAACTGAAGACCTGTATCTTATCAGCTGAGGACCTCATACACTTAAGACAATCGGGATGTGACGTAGTAAATCTGGTTGACACAGCTGAAGAAAAGTATCTTAGGTACTCAAGTGCTCTAACGGCTAACGACCCTACCAGTATAAACGGAGGAAAAATGCGGGGAACGGGCAGTTGTAATTTTGCAAAATGTCCACATCACGCTTCTCGTCTTTTTTCCCAATACACTCCCCGGAGGAAAAGGAGAACGGTAGGTCGATAAGTGAAGAGGAGTGGTGGTGTGAGGACAGAGGATATGTGGTATGGGGGTATGAGGTGAGAGTTTAGAGGAAGAGGCCATCCCACGGGAGATTGTCCCTACACCTGACGGAAGGTTGGGCCGCAGATGGTTGTCCCACGGGAGCTTAGGATGGAAACATACCTTCTCAGCAGTGTGTACCCAATGAGATCGGGCGAAAAGCTTGACCTTGGCCTTTGTGAAGCGCAAACGAGGAGTGATCCTCGCATTGGGAGGTAGAGTCGAGCTCGATAGATCGCCGTGAACTTCCGGGTGTGTGTTTCGGGTCTCATCCTCGAGGCGTCGAATGCGCTCTTCAAGGTTTCGGATGGTCTCATCAGGGTATTTACCGTGTACTGCAGAAGATTGAGGCACACTTCTTTGAGCATTGGGCTCTCTGAGACCATCGCTGCTGACGCGGGCCGTGTCTATGGACGTCCGGGTTCTCGAGTTCCCAGTGCCTGACACTGCGAATCGACTGTTACGGTGGGCATAGGGGCGTTCCGGGACAGCGTCAACCCAATTTTGCCCAGTCTCAAGAGTATCAGACACAGATTCGTCCCGTGATCGAGCAGCGGTGGTACTGTCACGATACGTGCAAGTAAGTTGATCTCGAGACCGTCGGCATGGCCCACATGGCTGAGCTTGATCACAGCGGATCTTTCGGTTGCGGCACTGCTCACAGGATTTGGTCTTCCGACGTCTTTTCCGAGGCACGCCAGTACCAACTGAGGACTGCATATTGTTTGTCGACATCAAGACGAGAGTCGTCTGAACCACCATCCATAGAGGTATGAGTGGATTCTGGCTCAAGGTCCCTATTCTCGGTGCTCGGCAAATGGATCGGCGTTTAGGCTCGCATTTTACATATTCTCATTTGCATTCATCCGTTCGTGTGGGTCCATTGCTTGGCGCGGTGTATTTCTGGCGCGAGTGTAAATCTGCAATATCAAAATCAGCACAATTCAATACAACAACCGCAACTAAGGCTTTTCAGAGCCCTCAACAACATATCGCGACCTTTGAACTTACTGTTTTGTATAGCGACTACACCCGAATGCGAAATTCCTACCGCTAAGCCTCTGTCTAGCAGCATAGCCGACGCTAAAGCACTGCTAACGCTAAGTTCAGGTACGAATTCAGCACAACTACTATAACCAAGGCTTTTCAGAGCCCCTGCAGTATCTGGACTTATTCTTCTATATATCAGCTATACTAGCATACAAAAAATTCATTCCTAGGCCTCTATTCAGCAGTCTAGCTAGCGCTAATACTAGCTAGCATTTAAATGCATTCTAATGTAATGGGCTGAGCTGTGCCCTAGCCTATCAGTCTGGCTAGCATAATCNNGCAGACAAGCTAGCCAGTCTGGAGCCCTTCGGGCCAGCCCTTCATATCTAATTAAGCCGAGGCATAACTTCCAGCCGGCAAATGCAGATATATTTAAATGTTAGCATTAGCGCTAGCAGTAGTTTAGTGCTAGCTAGATTGCTAAATAAAGGCCTAGGAATAAATCTGTTTATATGCTAGTATAGCTAATATATAGAAGAATAAGTAGTAGATATTATAAGGGCTCTAAAAAGCCTTAGTTATAGTAGTTATACTGAATTTAGCTAAGAGATAATATGCTTTACAGTATGCTTTATAGCTTTAGCGCTATCTAGACTGCTGAATAAAGGCTTAGGGATAGTTTTTATTATATACTCGTATAGCTGCTATATAGAAGAATAAGTTTAGATATTATAAGACCTCTAGAAAGTCTTAGTTATAGTTATTATAGTTATTATTTTTAAGCTATTAATATAGCTATAAAAGCTATAATAGTTTCCTTTATATAATAGAGAATACTTAAAAGCCTAGTACTTAAGATTATATAGTACTATTAATAGTAAAAGAGTAAAATAATAGCCTTTAGACTAGAGTAGATAGATAACGTTAAGATTATAAGAGCTTTATAAGCTAATCGATGCTAGCTTACAATGCTAATAAAGTCTAGACATTATTGTTTTAGCTAGTTTAAGACTAGCATCGATGCTAATATATAGTATGATAACTAGATTTAAAAAGTAAACTAGCAAAAGCTTCGTATATATCCTTATCTAAATCCTTTATAAAATAGAAAAGGAAATTAATATAAAGATCCGACTTATACGATAACTAAAGATAGGTGCCTAAATAGAAGTATAAATTCTGATAAAAGAAAGGAAAGAGAATTAAGCTAGCTAGACTACTATCTATAGGCTATATCCGCTATATTGTTAGTACGGGCCTAGAGCCCTAGTTATATTATAGTATGACGGTCCTGCTAGAAGTCCGGACTATATCCGGACTATCGCTGGTACGGTGCCGTACCGGCATATCAAAGG
>MUZK01003748.1:0-15913 GCA_003013055.1 Juglanconis sp. DMW523 | reverse complement strand
CCCAGCGCACCTTCCCTTGCCATCCAGACTACATAGGTAGTAGAGGTGTTGCATCATACTTATCACCAAATTTCCACCCCTTTATTTAATCTCTGCAACCTTTCCCCCTCCTACCGAACCTCTGCACACTTGTTGTCAGCTCACTCGTTGTTTTATTTGGTTTCATCAGAAGCGACCTGGTAACCAACAATATCATTCTAGAGTCGCGAGAAACGTGCCTGACATCCGACGCCCGAGTGCACCGAGCGTCCAGGCAGAACGGCGCGTACGTAAAGAGGCTGGTTGAGCCACCATTGTTCATTGAGCACAGCACCTACCTAGGTAGGTATTGTCCAGAAACGCAAGGCAGGTCACTTACCCCTTGCGACTTCCATCCACCTGCATCGCATCGGTTGCGTGGATACACAAGCTAAGTGGAGATGGGAAGAAGAAGAAAACACGAAGGATTCTACATCATTCTACAGCCTTGCTATCATTGAGATCAGTCGCATTCAAAGCCCTGTCTCTGTTTTGATCTCAATACTTAAACTCGCAGCGTGGGAGCGACTCACTTACATTGGCGCCAGAGACCTTCCAACGACCCCCTCCCCTGAACCAGCGAAGACCAAGTCACAGACACATATCGAAGATGTCTGCACGACCACCCACCCAGTCAATGGGCAGTATTGCCCCAACCGGCACAACTGGCCTCGCCGACCCGCAAGGTCCTGGCTCTCAGTATGTCGAGTTTTACTTGGCGACCGTCTGGAGCTGGACAGCCTCCGGAGTCGTGCGAGTACTCGACTATCTGGAGAGTCTGAACGTGGTAAGTTGGTTACCTGTACTCTCGGTTTAGTCTTTCAGAACAGTACCTGATCCAACATAGGATCGTCCCACGTACAGTTTCGACCGCGACTCCGACTGCTTCAAGGTCCGCTGCCCAAGGGACTCAGAGGCTTATGTCCGTCGCAAGTTCTTCCAACTCAGCGACATCATCGAGACTGAGGTCAAAGAAAAGAAGACAGAACTAGTGAAGAAGGATGGAACCCTGGCAGACGACATAAATCACCCCCACGTCAAGCTGCCGGCCGTTCTTCCCTATACCCTCCACTCCAAAGCCCGCGCGATATCACAATCCGACAGCAGTGGTAGCCTTGCAGGTGGTCCGCTGGGTCAGAATGGCGGTCCTACCCATATGTCGTTGGAGGCTCCAGACGAACTCCGGACAAGCCCGTACATCGTCGTATGGCAGGATCTCCAGGCGAAGAACAAAGTCTTCACGATGGGTTTCGTCTCAGGAGCGGCAATTGCGGCCATCGAGCGCGCATACGACGTGCGAGTCATCGCCGACTTTGCCCAGAAAGTGGTGTTCATTGGTTCTGCGTCGTTGGATGCGGCAAACAAGACCAAAGCCAAGTTGACGAAGTTGTTGCAAGATCACCTGGTAAGGACTCGGGCGCCTCTGTCTCTCCTCTCTCGAAGCCTCTCCTTTTGATTTTTCTGATTCATGTTCCTCTTTAAAACCGTACCTCAACCTCCGTACTGAGCCTTGACTAACTGGGTCGCACCATAGCGCTCGCACAGGACGCCGCACATTGCCCATCACATCTTCTTCGTCGAATCCGCGGCTCGCTGGACAATCGATGTACGTGATATCACATTCATTAACCCGGAGCTCGCACGTTCTACGATCCTGGATCCATGGAAGCACCCGGTGCCCGAGCAGTATCACTTGTTCCAGGGAGATGTCTTCTGCCTCCGCGTCTGTCTGGAAGAGCCTCTAAGGAATAACTTGCGCAACGAGACCTGGTCCTATTTTGGACCGCGTGCGCAAAACGTCTTCAACGGACGGCAGCCTCGATGCTCATCACGGTTCTTCGAAGGCCTCAGAGCCGTTAAACGTCCCCGCGCCTTGCAGCGCTCCGACGGTGTGAGGAGTGTAAGCAACTGGCTGACTGAGGTCCCGGCTGCAATCGACGGAACGACGGTCTCGACCTCTGCGATGGTCGACACCCTCATTGACCCTACTCCTCCTGCCGATACTCCAATTGTCCGTAGCTCCGGAGAAGATGATCCCATCCACCTGAATTTCGATCCAAGCGCGCGGCCCGACGCCGCTTTTGAGGATGCCCCGGCTCCTCTCATCAATGACTTCGGCGAGAACGACCCAATCGCTCTCCCTGATGGACTTGCGACGGTGCGTGGACGATCCCCATTCCCTAGTGGAAGTGGCGCAGTAAAGCAGCCGATGAGCCTCCTTGATCAGGATGACGCTGTTCTCCGAGACCCCTCTTCAACCTTACAGCGAGCAATGAGGCCATCTCGACGGGTTGTTACTGTTCAAGACCCCGCCGAAGTGAGCTCTTCTTCTCAGCCCTGGCTCGAGCTCGCAGGCCGTGCCGCCTACGGCACTAATGCGCAATCCTCGGGTGATTGCAGCAAGGAGGAGCAGGGAGAACTCGGCAAGTTCACTACCTCGATCAGCCGCCTGATGGAGCGTATGAGAGGACACTATGGCATAGTCAGTCTTCGAGCTGATTTTGGCAGATATTATGCCCACCAGGTTCCAGAGAGTGGTCGGGCCGTCAACCGACAAAACAAGCCAGCCAACGGATGGGTGCCTGATCAACTTCGCGAGAAGTTGGAGAGGGGCCAGCCTTCCTTCTTCACTAAAGCCCTCTCAAGCTGGGGAAACGACGCCGATTTCCTCGGAGCCATGAAGCTTACAGGGACCCAGGACTTGATGTGGCAGCCGAAGTCTCGAGCTGTCTTCTTCGATTTTCACTTCCAAGCCACCTTAAATACAGGACTAGCCGGCAAGATCCTCTTCGACATGGTTCTTGAGGTCAACGCGGAAGACTACACGTGGAAGATGCGCTTGCTTGACAATACCGTCGACGTGGTTTATGTCCACTGTCTTGCTCAGCACTGGGATTTGCAAGTGCATCTTGCGCACGACCGTTCCCAGGAGTACCAGGACTACTGGGCCAACTTCGCCCAGGCGCTGATTGAGAGCCTAGACGTGAAGCCGCCAGAGTTGGAATTCCAACACACCTTCAGCGAAGCCCCAGTCGCGGAAAAGGACTTTCCAATTATTATCAACGACGTTCGAGCTCGCCAAGTCTGCCGTTTCCAACACCAGAACCAGAAGACCTACCTGGACATCAGCCGGATTATGCCGACCAAGATCGTGACCAGTCGCGATCCAAAGTACCGAAAGGTACGGGGCCGTCTCACCAAAAGCTCTGTCGATAACCCACACGCCGGCGATAACCCTGTCACTGGCGAGTTCGCACAGTGGTTCGAGGCGTCCGTCTCTTCAGTCCGCCTTGAGGAGCTTCTCCAGCAGAACCAATATCTTGTCCCCGGTGACGAAGCTGACTGGACCGTTCAGCAGCTTGAACAGGAGCAGGTCTTCACCGAGCTCTACCAGCAAGCAGCTGATATCGTGAAGAAGATGAACGGTGTTGGCGTCACGTGTGACAACGGGCACGAGCTGCGGCGACCCCAAGTCGACGCGGGACCTTATCCGTGGTAGAGATGGTGCGCATCAGAAACATCCCACAGGCTCGTGCGTCTTGACGCTGTGGACAAGTCCTTCTTGGTCGTTGGCAGTGCTGGTTTGATGGATTGTAGAGACCTGAAAATGAGACCTGAAAATCGGGCAAGTCCGAATCCACCAAACACGTCACATGCGTTCAATTTGATCGTCAATCACCAACAGAAGCAGTCCTGCTACACATCGATGCTGGACACGCCTCAAGCATCGCACACCACGGCATTCGGACTGATCTGGAAGCTGTCATGTCCACGATCACGGACATGTTCCGACATGTGACACCAGGAAACTTAATTTCCAAATGTGGTGGAGAAATGTAAGATACTTGAGGAATTTCTCTTTAGCGCTGAGCTCCGCAGCAACGTTGATTTCCATAATCTCAAAGAAACCCATCAATGAATCCCCTTGGTTTTTTGAGCGGTGACGTTTGAGTATACCATGGGTGAGCTTTCTCTGTGAGAAACGCCTCTGGCGATGATGTACCTGCCCACTCGCAGGCCGAGGTCAATGCTCACCGAAAGCGCGCACTACCTAACTGCCGTGGAGTATGGACCTAGCTCGTGTACGACGCTAATCATCAATCATGATTTGCTCGCAGTGAAACACAGCCATCCGTGAGGTTCCTACCACCCGTCAAGTCATTTGGGATCACACAACCTCGAGTACTTGCGTTGTTGCATCTCATCCTCTAGCCAGTGAAAACTTCAGGGGCAACAGAACTGACGATACGAACAAAATGGGCCTCAGTCCGCTCGTGACGGCGCTGGTGACCGCCGTCGTTCTTTTGACCCTCCACCTGTACAAGCTGAACCGCGCCATGCGCACCGTGCCGAAGGATGCGTGGGATTACAGCCCGCATCGCTGGACGGACGAGGAGATCCGCGAGACGTACGAGAGGGTATGCAGGGAGCCGATTGATTATGGGAAGTTCCTCCCGCCGAAGTTGGAGAGGAGATACGTCGTCGTGGGCGGATCCGGTGAATCTTTCCCCACTTTGGACTCCGGGTGATGTGTAGGGAATGAATGAGATCGGGGCCGCCAGGGCATCAAGAGCGGCGCGGCGCGGCGCGGCGCTGGGCCAGACCATCGGACGATCTGCCCGGTATGACACGAGAACAGTCACTAACGCAATCGCCAGGTCTGGTCGGCGGCAACATCGTCCTGCAGCTCCTGGAGCGCGGACAACCGCCGTCATCCATACGCATCCTAGACTTCGTGCCCCCTTCCCGGTCGGACCTCCTCACCGGCCCCGTGAAGGAGGTCGACTTCGTCCAGACGGACATCTCAGACATCGCCTCCACCACCGCTGCCTTCAGCAAACCCTGGCCCTCGTCTGTCACCCATCTACCTCTGACGGTGTTGCACACGGCGGCAGTGATCCGGCCCTACGAGCGCACGATGGCCACCTTGCACCGCACGGAACCCGTCAACGTCACCGGCACGCGCAACACGCTCTCGGCGGCCAGGCAAACCGGCGCCTCGATCTTCATCTTCACCTCCTCCGTCAGCGTCGGCACGCGCAACTGCTCGTTCTTGACCACCCCGCCGTGGGCGGCCACGCCGCGCCGTGCCGTCCAGCTTCTCGATGAGAGCGACTTTTATCAGCCTCTCCGCCCGCATGGCGACTTCTTCGGTAACTATGCCTACAGCAAGGCCGTGTCCGAGCGAATCGTGAGCGCGGCGAACGAGGAAGGGTTCCGGACAGGCTGTTTGCGCCCGGGCGGGGGGGTTTATGGCATGCCGAAGGATATCATGTATAGTGATTGCCTGAGCCGGGGTAAGGTGGTTAGTTTTGCGCCGCAGGTGATCCAGAACGTGATCAGCGCGTGGAACGTCAGCCTTGCGCAGCTGCAGTTCGAGGCAGCGCTCGCGCGGTCGGGCAAGGAGATGCCCCAGTGCGCCGGGCGGCCTTTGGTCGTCACGGATCCGGGCCCGCCGCCGCAGTGGTTCGATTTCTTCCGCGCGGCGGACCTGCTGAGCGTCAGGCCGCCCGAGGTGACGGTTCTGCCGCCGCTGCCGCTGTTGCTGGCGGCGTTTGTGGTAGAGGCGTGGGTGGGCTTGCTGGTGCGGTTTCCGGGGCTGAGGAGGCTGGGGTTTCGGGAGCCGGTGGGGGACCTGGCGACTCTTCAGCCCGGGGTGTTTACGGCGATGGTGTATATCATGTGTGTGGACGAGCAGGCGAGACGCCCTGTGGAGGAGGGGGGCATTGGGTATCAGGGAGGGATGAGCAGTCTGGAGGGGGCGTGTGAGTTGATCAGGGATTGGAATCGGGATCGGGTGCAGGTGGTGAAGGGCAGGGCTGGTGAGAAGAGTGGGAAGTCGCTTCTGGATACGGAGGTGGTGGTCAAAGCTGGTACTGCTTGAAGTCCACCACCACTATCATAGAGATTGTGGATGTTGTGTGACCGTCCAATGTCCAATTTCGTATTCTCATCGGGTATTCTCATCGGGGGGGGGGGGGCAGGTAAGGCTGTGACAAGGCTGTCACAAGCCACAATGTGGGCAAGTGCCGGATATTCATTAGGTAGTGCCACAGTAAGCACTTTAAAGGGACATGAAAAAACCAAAAACCATGACTCGGATGATAGGATAGGGAAGGCCAGAGGATGGGAGATTCGAGGGGAAATGAGCGACCTAGGTATAATACAATCGTACAAGACGCTGTCTCTTGTGCTGTTTTCAGAGGGGGCTACCGGGGCCACCGGGGCCACCGGGGCCTGCGGGGCTACCTAGTGTGCACTAGACTTTGGACCCCACCAGCCAAAGATGGCCGCTAACAAGACTCTGCTATGTACTTTGCACTTTGTAGAATCAAGCTTTTGCCTCTTGCGGGTTGACCGCTTGTGCTCGTATCCGTCGGGAGAGCGGTGGTTTGTTCTGCCGCGGCTTCGGGAATCGGCGGGACGACCACAGGCCAGCATTTGTGGGTCGATGCATCCTGACGTGGCTGAAAGAAACAAGATCGGCTATGGCATTCTTGTTGCTTTGGTGTTGTGTTGCCATCCGTGTCGAACAAGGAGGCTGCAAGAAAAATCCCAGCACGAACACCCGCACTCACGGCTAGAGCCGTCGTAGATCCCTGTCGGGGACTTCCTTCCCTTCCCGAATGTGCCAGATTCAGATTCGTTGGGTCGTGCAAGCGATCAGCGCTCTCGGGACGTTGGCCGAGATTTTTCTGGGCACCTGTCGTGCGTGCGTGGGAGGAAGTTGCCCGCGTGGCTGGGTGGGCAGGTGGGACCAGGTAGGTACGCGCTCTGTCGCCCTACCTTTACTGCTACACTACATCCCTAGTACTAGGTACATACGGTGGCCTACCTACTATGGTACCTTGTGGATACTATGTTCTACTATGCACTGTACTCTGCAGTAGCTCGCGATCCGGTCCCCTTGCCTCATGCAGGTTTCTTCGTGATGGAGGTTGATGGAGGTTGATGGAGGTTGATGGAAGCGAGCGGTGGTCTTGGGGGTGTGTCTCGCACCAAAATGATCTGAGACGCGAGCGATAAAAGAAAGTCATGGTCGGTAAGGTGTCCTGTCCCCTGTCCGTTTAGGCCGATGGACGGATATTGCGTCTCCATCTGGGCGCTGGGCGAGGCCGCTCAGTCGTCGGTCTGACTGGACTGAGTTTGTCTGGCACCCGGCATCCTCGTCCGGAGAATGAAGTCTAGCTTATTACCTAGGTAGCCAGGTGGCCTCGAGACAAGACGACGCGAATTGTCCTGGTGAGGGAGAAAGGCAAAGTCCATGGTGCTATGTACATGAAACGGACATGCATCAGTCCAATTCCCAAACATCTCGATTTCTCTGTGGACCCTCCTCCTGGCCTGTCCCTGCTGACGCCCTGGAACATGATGCTATGGCAGTGCGGATACAGACTATTTCGTACGTGCTAAGTGCCAGAGGTGCATTCAGACAGTCCACTGTTCGTCGGTCTCGCCAGATATCCCCACCGCCGACCGACGGCCTCCCTGCCACCACATCCGTGAAAGCCGGTCAGAGCCAATCACAGCCACCAATTCCTCCCCCAGAGCTGCTGCCCGGAGCTACCCACCGACAACAGGCGGGACCCAGCCCCCCTGTGCCCTGACCTGCAGCACCTATCATCCCTGTCCGTTTCGCTATCATGAGTTTCGGCGTCTTGCCCGTGCCTGCCCTCCTCTGGTCTTGTGTTGCCCACCCCCCCCAAGCAATAAAGTCTTGCCCGGCTACCCGGTCGTAATCTCAAGACACCTCGCACCTTCCTTCTTGAAGAGAAACATCCGCCTCCACCCGTCAGTGTTTTTCTCCCTCTCCCTCTCTCTCTTTTCCTCCTTTTCACACAGACGATACCTTCACCTTCTCTGTTCCCAAAACAATCTTCTCATCCATTCATACGCCACTAACAACACTCACAACACTCGACTTATTACCGAGCAGCCATACCTTCCCACGTCCCGTCAATCGCAGACACCATCCTCAATCGGCGTCACATCGCATTCACCACCGCCACGATGCGCTCCATCACCGCTGTTGTCGCGCTTTCTGCGCTGACCATGGTCGCCGCCCAGAACTCCACCGAGTTCACAATCACCGTAACCAGTGTCACCGAGACCGAACGAAGTAAGTAGCAGCATCTCACCGCTCCCTTTTCCGACCCAATGCTCGCCGCCCTGGCACGCCGAGATCTCTCCCTGACTCACCATAAACAACAGACAGTTGGTGCATTGCCCAGCAGAATACCTGCTCTGAGCTCTGCGATGACGACCCTGTCGGCAACTCCTGCGACCTCGTAAGTGAATAATCTCCACGATGGCTCGATGCCCGCTCTTGACCCGCCGCCGCCGCGCATTGCTGACCCTGCTCTGCTCTGCTCCACAGACGACTCTGAACTACTACTGCACCTGCAAGAACGGCAGCGAGCCCGGTCTGCAATACTACCTCGAGACCGTCGACACTGTGAGTCACCACCTCCTCCCTTGCCTTCAGAGCCTCTCCCTACGACCCATTGCTGCCTCTGACATGCCATGGTCAAGTTCGTCTGCAACGAGGCATTCAGCGAGTGCATCGACGAGAACGTGAACAACGCCCAGGGCCAGGCCAACTGCACCACCAGCATCAAGGACCACTGCGGCACCCTCAACCCCGCCAACTACTCTGCCGACACCGGCAGTGCCACCACGAGCGCTGCCAGCAGCACTGGTAGCGCCTCTGCCACTGGTGGTTCCGCCTCCTCCACCGCTGCCGCCTCTGCGACCTCCACTGCCGGTGCTGTTCCCACTCACCTGCAGAACATCGGTACGGGCGCTGTCGCCGCCGCCCTTGGTCTCTTCGCCTACATGCTCTGAAGCAGCGGCTGCCACTCGACCTGGTCTGGTCTGGTCTGGTCTGGCCGACCTTCGACCGGGCGACTGTATTTCGATAGCCCTTCTCTGCTTCTTGTACAGAGTTTTTCTAGACATGGCTTGGCCCGTGGTCTTTCGGACTGGTTTTTCTCTGCGCTGCTTCTTCATACACCAACTTACGGCAAGCCGCCTATTCATACCCCGGCCGGCTTTAATACTTGACGAGAGAGACGACGGACACACCTGCCTGACGATGCATTTCCGAAACATTTCCCTCGAGGGTCGCGCAAGAGGCTGTGCAAGGGGACGTCTTTGTTTTTCTGGAGTGGGAGTGGATTGCGTCTTACACAGGAGGGTTTGTACACACAGCTAGGAGTATGCGGAATTGATCTGCCCGGAGTCTTGGACAGGGCCCGTTTTCTGAAGTTGTTCACAGTCTCGAGTTTGTCGTCAGTGATCTTGCATTGCTTCTCTGGTGACGTATTTTGCTGTCAGTGCTGGATCCTAGAAGCTGAGGAACAAGCTTCTTACTGGCGTCCTTACAGCTGAGCTGACAGTCTGCAGCACGGTTCGTCATGCGCCCCAATCTCTGGTGCAGCGGCCGCACGAAGTTGCCATTTCTCCAGCTGCGCACGGCTCTAATAGCAACGAGAACCACTACGGCTCAGCCACCAACGGACACCACGGCCGTCGTCCGCGATACCCTCACCGAAATCGAAACGTATGGGGAACGTGCCTTTAATATGACCTACATCTCGTTACTATCTTGGCACAGACGAGGCAAGTTCGGAAGCGTGGTGCCGAGTCAGACGGTCATCAAAAAAGCGCTTCATGAATACGATGGTACGCACCCCTGGCATTGGCCTAGACGCGGTCTCTCACAGGCGCATTGTGTTGGACGGCGATGATCTCACGAGATGACTCAGATAGACAGGCTGTTGAGATCTTCCGAGAGGGGATCATAGTAGCAGATCTGATATAACCCCAGAATTGGTCACCTTCTAGCAAAAGTCTCGGTAAGTGTAATCTGCGACGCGGAACAATCAATGCGTAACCACCACGGCGGCAAGTGAGATGGACAGTTGAGGTTCCTTGCAGCAATCGTGCCCTTTATACAAGTAACCTCCTGACGCGGCATAGCAGCAGGCGGTGAAGATGCGCGTACCGAGCAGAAACACGAGATAAGATCACACAGGTAGATCGGCTCCATTATCAAGCGGACTGCCGCAGCGACACTTTGAGACACGCTAAAAGCTGCAGGTTGCCAGGTACCCAGGTACCGTACCCCTCATCAAGCCCGCACGCAGCTCAACCCCTGGCGCCAACACGGGCAGCATTGGATTGATCCCATTGACAACCTAAACTCGCAACCTTCATCAGGGACGTTTTTTATCACTCACATACACACAACCTTGGCGACACGCAGCCTAGATTGCTCATCCTCGTTTGCGTCGCGCCATTGCTGTCCGTCCTCGAACCGAATTATCTCTAGATCGCCAACATGCACGGAGAGGTGAGTTTAATCATCATGATTGACAGACTCTTCTCGATCTGTCTGGATCTAAACAGACTGCCCGTCCGCCCGGCTCCCGCCCCCTATTTGGGCGGACAACGGACAACGGACAACGGACCACAGCGACCCCTATTTCCACACGTGGGAACCTTGGCGCGTAACTGGCGCTGTCGTCGACGGTCGTGGCCCGCCTTTGGGCCTCATCCCCTCAAATTCGACGACGGAGTTGTTGTCGATGGTGGATGATACCAAATGCGACTCGTCGTCCCAAGTGCCCCAGACTCCCTGCCACCCCCCTACATCGTCGACAGCTCGACGATGTCGCCCACCACACCAAATCGACCTGCGCGCATACCACACACTCTCGCCAAACCAAGAGAGATTATCACGGGATGTGGTATTGACCATGTCGTCCTTAGGTCCTTCACCTCCACCTGGGCCAGGCTGGTACCCAGCTTGGTAACAGCGCCTGGGAGCTGTACGCTCACCGCCCATCTTTGCCACACGACGGCTCGTAGCTGACTTGGGGAGTACAGCTACCTTCTCGAGCACGGCCTAGGCCCTGATGGCCGCGCCGACCCCAGCATCAAGGATGTCGGCGACCCAGGCTCCTACGAGACCTTCTTCACCGAGACCAGCGGTGGCAAATACGTGCCCCGATCCATCTTCGTCGACCTGGATCCTTCTCCCATCGACGAGATCCGTACCGGCAGCTACCGGCAGCTCTTCCACCCCGAGCTGTTGATCAGTGGCAAGGAGGATGCCGCCAACAACTACGCCCGTGGCCACTACACCATCGGCAAAGAGATGGTTGACAATGTCATCGACCGCATCCGACGTGTTGCTGGTGAGTCGCTTGCGACAACGACAAGGGAGGAAACGGGGTAATGTGTGCTTGCTCGGGGTGGAACTGACAACACGTGAACAGACAACTGCAGCTCTCTGCAGGGCTTCCTGATCTTCCACTCCTTCGGTGGCGGTACTGGCTCTGGTTTCGGTGCCCTCCTGCTGGAGCGCCTGTCCGCTGACTACGGCAAGAAGAGCAAGCTGGAGTTCGCCGTCTACCCGGCCCCTCGTGTCTCGACCGCCGTCGTTGAGCCCTATAACGCTGTCCTGTCGACCCACAGCACGATCGAGAACTCGGACTGCACGTTCCTGGTCGACAACGAGGCTGTCTACGATATCTGTCGTCGCAACTTGGATATCCCCCGTCCGAGCTACGAGCACCTCAACCGCCTGATCGCCCAGGTCGTCAGCTCTATTACCTCCTCCCTGCGATTCGATGGTGCGCTCAACGTCGATCTGAACGAGTTCCAGACCAACTTGGTCCCCTACCCTCGTATCCACTACCCACTGATCAGCTATGCTCCTGTTATCTCTGCTACCAAGAGCGCCCACGAGAGCTTCAAGGTGCACGACCTGACCTTCCAGTGTATGTATTCAGTCGCATGTGGGAGCCTTGGCGTGATTTTCAGCTGACAGGTGCGCTAGGCTTCGAGCCCAACAACCAGATGGTGGTCTGTGATCCTCGAAACGGCAAGTATATGGCTGTCGCCCTGCTATACCGTGGCGATGTCGTCCCCCGCGACTGCAACTCTGCAGTCGCAGCCCTTAAGGCCAAGGCCTCCTTCAACCTTGTCGAGTGGTGCCCCACCGGCTTCAAGATCGGCATCAACTACCAGAAACCCGTCGCTGTGCCCACCGCTTCGCCCGCCGACGGCGGCCTGGCCTCGGTCGACCGCTCCGTCTCCATGCTGTCCAATACCACCGCCATCGCCGAAGCGTGGTCCCGCCTCGACCACAAGTTCGACCTCATGTACAGCAAGCGCGCGTTCGTCCACTGGTATGTCGGTGAGGGTATGGAAGAGGGCGAGTTCAGCGAGGCCCGCGAGGATCTGGCGGCTCTCGAGAAGGACTACGAGGAGGTTGCGGCGGACTCGTTCGAGCCCGATGCGGATGAGGTGGAGTACTAGAGAGGACGTCTCTGTTCCTGCGCTCCACCAGATTGGATTCTGTCATGCTGGGACAGGTTGCGGGATTTTTTATGTGCTTTTTTTTTTCCAAGGCGGGGGAACCTACGGAATACCACTTGTTTGTAGCTGGCAAAGGGAGAGATGAAAAAAGAGGTCGCTTTGGAAGATTTAGGCCCGCTCTCGCAACAAAAGGTTGGCTACTTCAGGACAAACAAGTAATTCTGCGGATACTGGGATTCTTTTTCCCTTCACATTACCATTGATTGAACGAAACTTACTGTACCTTGCAGTTGGGAGCCAAAGGCAGGTTTTGTATTAGGAGTGATGAGACGGGAGTGTAGTCTACAGCTAGAACAGAAGAGCAGACAGAACATGCATTTGGTATTTGTCAAGAAATGAGCTGGTATATTCGTCATTAAGATCGTTTGGCGTCATGATCGTCAGACTTTTGCTTGCAGAACCGAAGAATGCTGACGGAAAAAGAAATTGGACATGAAGGGAGACAGCTGCCAGAGAGAAGGGTATCCAAAGCACCCAAAGCCCACCCCCGAACCCAAGATAAATGAAGTGAAGAGAGAATAACGGACAGCTATGCCCTCCAAACATTTTCTTTTTCTATCCAAGCTCCCCCCCTGTTCCCCTCCCCCAAGAAAAGAAAACAGGAAAAAGAAAAACCACCAAGATCTTCTCGTCAAATTGCTGTCGTTGAGCGGGCCGTTACTATCTTATTATTTATTGCCCTTTCACCTCCCGCCGGCGAGGTACATCAGGACACTCGGGCTCCTGCTTCGCTCGCGCTTCGTCTTGCGCACCAGCACCAGGTTGTCGCGCGACTTGTCGCGGTGGTGGCGGCGGCTGCGGTCCTTGATCGACAGCGTGGTCGTGACCTTTTCGTGGTCGTCGCGGATGATCCTCGTCAGCGACCAGAGCTCCTTCTGCTCCTCTGGGGGCACCCAGCGCTTGATGATTATGTAGTCGGGGTTCTGGTAGCAAGGGGATAGGAACGTCAGTCAGTCAGTCATTGTACGCATGGCATATCGTCAAGAGCGCATCAAAAACGCTCGTTCGGGTAAAGATGGCCGTGAGAAGTATGGAAAGAGTCAAATGCAGAGTCAAATAAAGACGGGAAGGAAGGAAGAAAGAAAGGAAGGAAGGAAGGAAGAAAGAAAGAAAGAAAGAAAGAAAGACAGAAAGAAAGAAAGAAAGAAAGAAAGACAGAAAGACAGAAAGAAGAGGGATGCAACTCACCGTATCCAGCTCAAACTCAATAGCCCGCGCCCGCAGCGCCTCAATACTCAGATGCTTTCTCGCCATGCGCGTATACGTTGTCTTGGTCTGGGCGACCTCCGTGCCCATCCCGGGACGCGGGCACATTGGCGGCGGCGGTGGTGGTGGCGGCGGCAGCATCGGCGGTCGCGCCGGCATGTGCGCCGGCATGTGCGCCGGCATGTGCGCCGGCATGACCCTCTTGCCATCGATGATGGCCTGGATCTGGTTCTCGGGAACGCCCGACGCCAGCAGGCGCTCGCGCATCTTGTTGCGGAGCTCCTGCTCGGCCTCCTCTCTCTCCTTCTTCTCCTTAGCGGCCTTCTCGGCTTGCGCGAGGCGCCATCGCTCCACAGCCTCCTCGTCGGCCTTCCTGCGGGCAGCGGCGGCGGCCTCGGCGGCCTTCTTCTTCTCGAGTTCCGCAAGCGCGTGTTCTTTGATGATGCGGTCGCGCTCGGCTTCTTTCTCCTTGTCGCGCTTGACTGTGAGGGAAGGGGGGTTGTATTAGTGATCATGGATGATTAGAGAGGAGTAAGTGTGATCAAAAGGGAGAGCAAGGATTGAGGCTGAAGATAGCCGTCGAGACAAGTCCCAGCAGTCGTCAATCTTCAACTTGTCCTGCATCAAAGACATGCTGACAGCCAAACCAAAATGAGATAATCGAACTCACTCTTATCCAACTCATCCTTCGCCGCCTTCAGCTCCGCCTGCGTCTTCGCATCCCTCGCCCTCTCGTTCGCCTCCTTCTCCATCCTCTCCCGCTGCTCGATCCGTTGTAGCTTCCGTTTCGCCTCCCTCAGCTCAAAGTCCTCCAGGTCATGCAGCCTGCGCTCCTCGGCCTCCTTCTCGCGCTGCTCCCGCTGGTGGCGCTCCCGCAAGTCCCGGTATTCCAGGTCACGCTTCATCAGCTCGTACTGCTGCTCCTCGAGCTGTTCCGCCCGCTGGTCGGTCCGCATACGCTCGAGCTCCGTCTTGTCCCGCCGGAGCACCATCATCTCGGCCTCCTTGGCCCGGAGGGCCGCGTGCTCGCGCTCCTCGGCTTCGATCTCCAGATCCCGGCGTTCCCGTCGCAGGCGCTCGCGCTCACGCTCGAGCTCGTACTTCTCCCTGTCGCTGTGTGGGGCTGATAGCCGCAGCAGCTCGAGCTGCCGGCGGGTCTCGTCGAGCTTGCGCTCCATCTCGTACCTCTCGAGCGTCAGATAGGCATCCGAGCCGGAGCGGGAGCGAGAGTCGGAGTGAGAGTGAGAGTGAGAGTGAGAGTGAGAGTGGTGTCTGTATGACACGTGCGAATCACGCCTAGAGCGGCTGCGGTGGTGATGGCCGCTGAGGATGCTGCTGTCGTCGTCCGAAGAGTGATGGTGGTGGTCGCTGATTTTGTTGTTGATAATGACTGGAGCCTGTTGGGGCGGTGGTGCTACCGCTAGGACGTTGGTCGGGCTACGGCGGTCGCGCGACCTCTCTCGGACTCGGGTCGTGGTGGTCACCATGGTCCTGTCTTGGCCTTGGGCGCCCGGAAAGGGGTCCTGATAGTAGGCTCGGCTGCGAGGACGCTCCCGTCTGGCTTCAACATAATGGACGGGGGCTGGGGACCGCTCACGCCTTATCCGCACACGCTCGATCTCCTCGTCATCTGAGTAATAGCTGTTACTCATGATGGCAGCTTCGATAAAAGATTGGCTGGATAGAGTGCCGCTTTGCGAAGAAATACCAGGCCGCTTGTGCCTCGGTGAAGATGTAACTTGGTCACCTCGCTCTATGGATGTGAAGGTAAACTTCAACAATCACGACCGAGGGTGAAGAAGCCTGGGGGAAGAGATGACAAATGAACCCCTATGGCGGCGGCAACCAGAAGGGACGATAAAGAGAACAAGAGACACAACGCCGCACGCAGGCGGGGGTGTAAGCATTTATTCCTTCGGTGTGGGAGAGGAGAGGTGGTAATCCACCGCCGGCAGACCAACCACCGTGCTTTGCCCATCTTGCAGCTTACCTCGGAGGGTCGCACTTTGAAAGCTCAGCCGTCTGAAACCAACGAGCTAGGCCCAGACTCGACAAGAAATCAGATAAACTGATACATACTGATACATAGGGATAAGCGACATGTGCCACTGGACTCAGGGTAGACATTGGCTGGATCCTGGCGTAATGCGATCGGCAAAGTAGCGTGGTACTATTGCAATAGACCTGGCCATACCCCTCCCTTACGAGATAGACTGGAGCGGCTGAGAGCTAGTCTTACATAGTCCGTAGATGTATGTTGCTACTGTGTGGACGGTAGAGTTGGCGCAGGTGGGGGACTGGG
>MUZK01003747.1:0-15889 GCA_003013055.1 Juglanconis sp. DMW523 | reverse complement strand
AACGGTTCCGGCCGGGAAATGGAGGGCGGGGGTATGGGGGGGGGGGGGGCTAAAGCAGACAGGCAGGCAAGCAGGCACTACACAACACGGGAAGAAAACTATTGTCACTTGTTGATGTGATACAGGCTAGCCGGCTAGCCCTCAGGTTCTCGGCCCCAGGCTCAATCCCAAGCAACGGAGGTGGGAGGCTAATTTAGAGGTCACAGCCCGGCCGGTGATGGTGAGGCATTAGTCCGATGTTTTGGGGTGACACCATCGCATTCCTGGACACGAGATGAGAAGCTTGGGTAAAGACAGGACGGGGAGGTTTTGTTTGTGTTCGTCCACAAGGTGCTTCGAGAAGAAAGCTGGGCCAACGTCTTTCCAAGGAACCGTCTGTTCGTTTTCTAGTCAGCAGATTGTGTGCTGTTTTGTTTCCTCGGGCACAGACGGACTAGAACTATCGGTCATTCATGGGAACACGCGTGATTTGTTCAGTGTTTCGAGCTTGGATGGACAATGCAGGTCCGAACCTTGTTGTATCTTGCCTCGGGAGTTTACCTTCGCCGCATGATAGTAGTGTATAAAGGGGCCATGACCTTGGGATCAAGGTTGTTGGTCGAACTAGAAATTTACTTAGTAGCAGCACTTGACATGTACCATAGTACACCATAGTACACCATAGTACGCAGTACGTAGTAGAAGCGGCAAGGAGTTAGCACAGTAATAAATGACTTTGGACGGGAGAACGCGTCGGGGACATGGTCTGAAGATCCTACCTATACTTCGCACTATACACTAGTACACCGCAGTGTTATGATCGGGATCTGGGCGAGGCTGTCACCCAGTCCCAAGAGTCCTTCACATGATCGTCCGATTTTGGGTTCCTTTGAGAAGCCAATCTCACCGCAACCTGCAGCGCACAGAGCCCCGGGCGGCCCCCAACAAGCTGTTGGCATGAACACTTAGGTGTTCGCATTGCGACTGCGTCTCCATCATTCATCTCACCTTGCAGGAAATATTGGAAGTTGGTTCGTGATCTCTCAGCACTAGGACGTATTGGTCGAGCTGGCAGTTCCGGGGTTCCTTCGGGCGGACGATGGTTCGTTCCTGTCGTGGCCTTGAACGGTTGACCGCCCTTCACCTCTTCCAGGTTGGATCCACCCTCTTGTTGGTGGGATGAAGGAGTTGAGGATGCGTGTTCAGCTCTCACTATGTGATGTGGGTTGTGGATGGGAGTGCAGTACTGCATAATATACCGAGGCCCTACGTGGCTTACTCTGCTGTGGTAGCACTGCACTGCACTGCCAGAACCCGGGCCTCTTCTTTTAGCCAAGGAGGAGGGCGAAGCCGCGTATCCCTGTCTCCCTGCCGGTGAGAAATAGATACTTCATGATCGCCCGGAAAACGGCTGTGATCAGAAGTATAGTAAGCGGCAGTCTTTAATTTAAATATGAGTGGGGATTGCAAGGCCATCCCACCACTCACAGAGCAGGAGTCTCTTCACACCCCTGTTCGCGGCCCAGACTTGGGACCTCCGCCCGCTTCTATTGCACCTTGTCCCTGAAGCGAGATCGTGGCAGCAGGGCCCCCATCCGCCGGACCCAACTTTTTCGTTGCTGGTACTGGAGAAACGGGGATGCTGTCCGGTGCTGTCAGGTACGATCTGCCAAAGGTTTCGTCGAACGGAGGACGGAGAGCGGAGAAACGCCGTCTTGACAGACAGTCAGCCAACGACCCAAAGGCCACAGCAGCCAACACGACGAACACGACGAACACGACGAACACGGTCAAGATTCCACACCAACATCGCCGCCAACAATGCGACTCATGGCAGGCTGGCAGGTTGGAAACTGGTCGTCGACCTGGCAGCCGGGGAGGGTATCATTATGCCTGTGTGGCCCCGACCTGACAGCCCGGCCACGATGGCCATGGCGTGCCTCTTTCTTGTGGTGGCCCTCGTGTGGCCCTGGTGTAAGCCCCCATTGTCCAGCCAGGCCAGGCCGAGCCAACGGGCAGCAGGATTTGCTCACTGCTCCGTCCCAACCGTGCATCCTTCAACGTGGGTGCCAAAATTAGAGTTCCTTCATGTTTGTCTGCTCTTGGTCGAGATGCCAACCTGAGGCGGCGCTATCCACCAGGAACAAGAGACCAGCCCGCGATTTTGTGCCGTCCTTCGACAATCCCACTTTTTGCACAGCCGTGAGGAGCTGCAGCTGCAACTGCAGGTGCCGTTGCCGTCCTGCCGTCGCAGTCACTGCCATTTTCCTTTCGGTCTTGTGATGCATCGCAGGACCTGCATTGCAACTCTCTCTGCGGCACGCATGGCGCACAGAGCCTACCCAGTGTTGTGCACAGAACCTGGACGTTACCAGATCTCCCGGTGATCTTGGTGTCAACCAGATACGACGAAAGGTTACTCTCCAGGATCCATCCCTACACGGTACCTGGGTACTTCAGACAGAGGCAAGGGTCCGGGCGAATAGTGAGTGGCATCAGCCCCTGGTCTTGTTTCTCCTTCCCTTTTCTGAATTGCTCCCATCCTCCTCATCCCTGGCCTGTCCTGGCTTCTTTTCCACGGTCCCCCTTCCCAATTCTCGCTCCGCGTTCTGATCCCTACTCCTGGCACTTGTAATTTGTCCTGCCCTGTCTTGACTTGACTTCACTCACTCGCCTTTTCCCACTCTTCCTTCTCCCATCCCTCTCCCATCCCTCTCCTTCGCCTCCTCCGTCCCCTCCTCCCGGCTCCGACTCCAGGCCCTCCGTACGAGTGAGCGAGCGAGCGAGCGACAATTCCATCCTCTCGTCGACGACGTCCTTTCGCTCACCTTTCACGACAGTCGGGTTTCGAGGCTAAAAACGATCGTCCTGTCCTCCCACGGCGATCTCCACACCAAGGACAAGCCTTCAGACGTTAGCCCGCCCGGAAGGCCAAGCCAAATTCCACTGGCCCCCCTTTTCCGAAATTACAACACGGTCCTCCGCCCAATGTAATGTCTGTCCTGGACTGATCTCGACACCAATCCTCGACCTTGACCTCGACCTCGACCTCGACCTCTCACTCAGATCACCTCGCCGTCGTTGCGTTGTGATTTCACCCACAACATTCTGACGAGTTCCTCGTCAAGTCGCTCATTTTCCGGCCCCATTAAGCGTTGATTTCTCCGACCTCTTTCACGGTGCGGCACGGCTGAAGAAATGTTAGTTTGTTTTCCTGCTGTCCTCTGTCTCTCCCCCGGAATGTTCAGTGGAGCGGAGAGAAGGGGCCGACTGGTTTTTCTGTGTTTCGATTTGGACAGCCACCGGACGGACTTTATGCGTCCGACTCTTGTGCGAAGCTGGGTCGCCCATACTGACTCCCTTCTCACATAGATTACACTCGTTGACAGCTTTGTCAAGTACACTCGTTACTGTCTTTCTCCTGACAGTGAGTTCCCTCACCGTCCTCGCTGTCGCCTGTCAGGGTGCTGACAGTAATCGAGATAATCTCAAAAAACATCTCGCCCACTCGGCGTCTAATCTCACCAAACAGACTATCTTTTCAAGGACCGGCACGGATGACGTGGTGATACCGTTTGGAGGATGCAGTCAAAGTCCCTTCTGGTCACTGCGCTGGCGGCTGCCTCGACGCTCGCCAGCGCAGAGCCAGTGGCCAAACCGAGGATATATTTTCCTCGGGAGGTCAAAAGGTCGTTTCCCAATGTGACCACCACGGCCTTCACCTCGTCCTCGGTACCCTCGTCGACGAACAGTGAGACGATCACCTTGGATCAGGCATCGACGTATCAATCATCACTGCAAAACAGTCGATCACTGACGGACATCCTCTCCAGCCTGACGTCGGATGAGGGAGCATCTTCTGACTCGGATACGACCTTGTCATCTTTGATCAGCACCCTGACCGATACCGACACCGACTCGTCCAGCGTACCCGTAGCAGCATCATCCATTGTTGCTTCAGGAGGCTCGGCTCCGGCTTCTAGTTCTACTACGATCAGTGTAGTTGAGTCATCAACTACTCTTTCAACGGAGACCACCCCATCTAGCATCGATGTCGTCTCTTCAACTACCTCGAGCGCGATCGAGACGCCAACCAGTTCTGCGCAACCCACTGCAACGACGGCTGATTCGTCCACCCCGGCGACCGATGCTACCTCCACAGCATCTCTCACGAGCTCCACTGTGCAAGCCACGGCGTCTTCGACTGATGAGTCTCAAACGACGCCCACATCAAGCGACGATACCGCGACCGAAACTGCGCAGAGCTCGATCGTGATCGGTCCTCAGGGCATCGTCACACCGTCTACTACCACGACCAGCCCTTTGAGCACTGCTATATCCCAGACGTCCAGTGGGATTATCGTCTCCACCACGGAAAGTTCCTCGTCTGTTGAGACCACACCAACTAGCACTGCGGCGTCTGCCGAGACCTCACCGACTAGCTCTACAGCGTCTGCCGAGACCACACCGACTAGCTCTGCGGCATCTATCGAGACCATACCGACTAGCTCTACGGCATCTATCGAGACCATACCGACTAGCTCTACAGCGTCCGTTGAGACCACGCCGACTAGCTCTGCGGCATCTATTGAGACTATACCGACTAGCTCTACGGCGTCTATTGAGACCATACCAACAAGCTCTGCGGCAAGTGGCAGCGCCACAGACTCCAGCTCACTGACCATCACCGCGTCGGCTACCTCTGGATCGACTACAGGTCTTCTCAGCTCCCTCCTGAACACCGTTTCTGGCGATCTCAGCAGCATTGTTTCTGATGTGAGCAGCGTGGTTTCTGGTGTCACTAGCCAGCTTTTGCCCGCGACCTCTACTATCGACTCGACTGCGACTGGTCCTGGTACAGGTGTCACTTCGCAAGTGTCCACCACCCCCACCCCCACCAGCGATGCGTCGAGCACCGGTAGTCCATCTTCTACTGCTTCTGATGTGCCCCCAACATCAGATGCCTCTTCGATCGTAACCAGCGATGCGTCGAGCACCGGTAGTCCATCTTCTACTGCTTCTGATGTGCCCCCAACTTCAGATGCCTCTTCGATCGCAACCAGCGATGCCTCGGTAACCGCGGGGGTCACAGGACCTGGCACAGGGACAAGCATCACTTCTACCGCGTCCCCTACCATCACGGCCTCACCCACCAGCTCAGACACAAACATCCTCAGTTCAGTCCTCAGCCAAGTCAGTTCTGGCCTTTCTAGCGTTACCAGCAATTTACTGGGTACGTCCTCCGTTGTCTCAGGCGTGACTGGTCCAGGCACAGCGAGCTCTTCTACAACGCCCACGGCTACTGGTTCCACGAACATTCTCAGCTCCGTCTTGAGCAGCGTTGTCTCCGGCCTCACAGATACATCAACTATTGCGAGCACTGCGGCCTCATCGGGCACGGCTTCGTTGATTACTATTGGAACCCCGACTGGTCCGGGGACGGGCTCTTCTGCGACCCCTACGTCCACAAACGCGTTGAGCTCGATTCTCAGCAGTGTCATCTCTGGCCTTACGCCTTCATCAGGCTCCACAACCGCAACGGAGTCGGGATCTGGAAGTGCCTCCCCCACCGCGTTCGCGAGCTCCTCTGGTACCGGATCAGGAATTTTTTCTGCTACAAATTCAGCGACTCTGACTGGGAGTGGGACTTCGATCAGCACCTCATTCACCGGCTCCGCCAGCCCATCAGGCATAGATGTGACAATTACTCCCAATAGCACCGACATTACTACGCCAACGATAAGTCCAACGTTGGCGCCGACGACGTCTCTGCCAACGGTATCTGAAAACAGCACGTCCATTACAGCAAGCCCGACCGAGAGTCAGACACTCACCACAGTGTCAGCTAACTCTACTGACTCTGAGTTGCCCACCGGAACCTTGACGACCGGAACCTTGACGACCGGAACCTTGACGACCGGAACCTTGACGACCGGAACCTTGACCGGAACCTTGACGACCAGCTTGGCCAGTACTGTGACACTGTCTCCCAACAACACAGCCTCGGACACAGTTTTGCCGTCAACGTCCTCGGTGTCCGTACCAGTCTCTACGACTTCGACTTCCGAGTCGATCGTGACACCGATTCCGACTCTGACAACGTCGCAGACCTTCGGCACCAGTCTTCTGGCCACTGGTACCATCACAGACTCTTCAGCCTCTTGGCTGCCCACGACGATCATTGTCGCCCCGACCACGAGCACAGTCACCGGCTCCGCCGCGAGCACATCCGCTGCCTCTACGAATTTGCCACAGGCCATCACCCCCTATACCGGTAGCCAGCCGATGCCCGACGGGACTCAGGAGATTCAGATTGCGTTCAAGGAGCCACTGAACTACGAATTTGTGGCCACTCACTCCAAATCTGCTGCTCAGCTGCTCTCAGGTGTTCCCGAGTTGCTCATTTACGAGGGTCAAATCCAGAACACATCCCTTGTCCAGATGCGGAGGCTCGAGCCGCTCGATACTCAAGATGTCTACGGTTTCATCACGACTCTTGCCATTTGCACGTATCCCACCGACCTGGTCAGCACTCTCGCACTGGATATCAAGCTGCCGAACGCCAGGCTTTATAATGATCCGGAGACGCTGCTCTACAACATCTCACAGCAGATCAACTCGGCCATTGGGATCTACCTTGGGGATGGTGCTGGTGGGTCCACCTCTTCCAGCTCATCTGGTGGCTCCAGCGGGGGTGGGTCGTCGTCAAGCAGTGGCAGCGGCAGCAGCGGTGGTGATGTCTTCCAGAACACATCCGGCGATAGTACATCATCGAGCACCAAGGCCAAGGTCGCAGGGATTGCTGTTGGTGCGGCTGCGCTCGCTGGCGCATACGGAGGTCTCATGTTCTTCATCGCCCGGAAATACAAGAGGAGACAGATGGCGCGCGCTCGGTCTAGCTCCCTCAGCAATTCGGATTCCATGCGTCAAACTGGCAGCCCTGCTTTGATGGGCGGTGCGCTCATGAGCCGAGACTTTTCCAACTACGGTGCAGTGTCTGGCGGCGGACGAGACAGCCATGGCAGTGGCAGGAGCAACATGAACAACTCTGGTCGTACGGCCTTCATCTCTGCCCCCGTTGCGGCCGAGAACTCGCTTGGGTGGAACTGATTTTGGGACATGTTACAGCCTCCTTTTTTTTTTTTTTTTTGCATATGATGGCCATCTTTTTTTGGTTTCTCGTTCACATTACGATACCCTTCTGATCCGCTTCAGCGCATAGCATGTTAACGATGTGGACCTATCGAGCCGGCGAAGCAGAGATTGCGCTGGGATAAGCGCGGTTGGTTATCTATGTGTCGTCACATATTGTTTTAAACCTTCGTCTCGATGGGTTGTCTAACCACATCCCCTTTTTTAAAAAAACATACAGCCTACAGCTGCTTTAGAGGACCAAAGCTCATTCTAGTGGCTTCGGTCTGACAGCGAGGTATTTCCTTTTTAATATCTTATTTTCAACGGGAGGTGACGAGGTTGAACGATGTGAGGAGGGAAAGTGGACGACAAATGACACGCGTGGGGAAGAATCAGTCAAGGGGACGAGGAGTTACAACCCAGCACAGTCGGAGGCTTTTGTGAGCGGACTGTCGCCATGTATATTCAAACTCTGGGGGAAGGGTGGGACACCATTTCGTGAGGGAAAGCATGCGAGCGTACATTTGAGTAGGATCAAATGGCACCACAACCAAGGCCTCACCAAGAGGCATTTCCCTTGCCCTGTACCATTTTCTACCATGTTGAAAAAGAAACAAAAAAGGACAATCTAAACGATGAGCTGAGGTCTTCTGATCTCACTGCTTCAGATGGCTCTGAATACTTTCGTAACGATTTTGGTGGTGACATGGACAGCATCTCTGCACGTTCACATGTAGCAAACCTTGAAAGGGACCGTCGACAAGGTCATGGTGGATGGCTGCGAGGACCCCGCTGACGCATATAAGGGGTCCACAGCAAAGCCCTGTAATAATGCCTAACTGAGATGGGCCAGCTGAGTGCAACCTCCTTTGAGCCGGTGAGTGAAGGGCGGTGGAGGGGCGGGTGATCGTCTTTCTCCATGTCCCGCTCGTTTCGAATCATGAATTTCATCTTTGGATGAACTTGACTTGTTCGCACAACATGGACATTCTGCATTGATTTCTTCATCTGGTTTCATTTTTTGCTCTACAGCGTCTGGTGTCAGTCCACAAACAAGCTGGGAGGACTCTCTTTCCGGCGGTCTGCCCGTCCCTGATTCAGGATGGGCGTGGCTGAGAGCAATCGTCCTGAGGCTCTCCCGACCAGCGGCGACGACTCCTCGTCTCCAGAGACGGTCACTTTCACGCCGGAGAGCACCGATGGGGACAGCCTTCACGACGATGAGGAGGGCATGCCCGCAGAGCACGCTCTTCTGAGGGCAGGGCAGAAGGGGGAGATTTACGAGCTACGCGAGGGCGTTGGGAAGAGGAGACCCGGGAGGCTAAATTTAGAAGCGTCCTTCTACGACGATGACGATGCGGAGGCCCATCAGCAGGAGGACGAGGCTGACATCGTCTATACGGCGGAAGAGGAGAGGGCTGTCGTCAGGAAGTTTGATCGACGCCTGGTGTTGTTCGTTGCGTTGCTATATTTGCTTAGTTTTCTGGATCGGTCGAGTGAGTCTAACCCATTTCCTTGGCTTTTTGTTCCTTTGATTCGTCTTCGTGTCTCGATAGATTCATTCACCTTGCTTACGACTTGGTGTTTGAATCCTTCTTACTGCCATGGGGCAAGATGTCCTTCCGCCCCCAGGTTGCGCTGTGGCGCTGCACTATTACTTTCCATTCCCACTTTCGCTGTAAGCGGAGCGGAGGCACACGACGTCCAACCTTCCCGAATGGATGGAGACGTGACTAAACACTTTCTATCAATAGACATAGGCAACGCGTTCGTCGCCGGGATGGACGAGGACCTCCTCCAGGCGACCGACCCGACGGGCACCAAAACGCGGGTGGGATCAGACGAATCCTACGAATGGGCCCTCACGGCCTTCTACATGGCTTACATCGCATTCGAGTGGCTTTCGCTCTTGTGGGCCGTCGTGCCGGCCCACATCTACGTGTCGGGCATCGTGCTGTCCTGGGGCGTGGTCGCCTCGCTGCAGGCCGTGGTCTCGTCGTATCCGGCGCTCATCAGGCTGCGCTTCCTGCTGGGGATCGGCGAGGCTGGGTTTACCGGGATCCCGATTTATCTCAGTTTCTTCTTTCGGAGGGATGAGTTGGCGTTGAGGACGGCCGTCTTTATTTCTGGTAAAGCGGGCCCTTTTTTTTTTTTTTTTTTGGTACCATTAATAATACAGTGGCGGAGACAAGTGCTGACCACATCACAGCTGCACCGCTCGCCACCGCCTTTGCCTCGTCCCTAGCGTGGGTGATCATCAAGCTGGGTGAGAGCGGGCCCATCGCGCCATGGCGACTGCTCTTTCTCCTGGAGGGCTTCCCGGCCGTCCTCGTCGCCACGATAGCATGGCGAGTCATCCCGGACTGCCCCGAGAGCGCCTCCTACCTCACTGTTCGGGAGAAGGAGATCGCCAAGCATCGTCTCGTGCCTCCTGGCCATGACCACCCTGGCCAAGGGAAGCCTGCCCGGGGCGAGGAGGGAGCAGACAACGATGATGGTGATGATGATGATGATGATGATGATTATGATGATGACGATGATGATAATGACACGTACGCGTACGTCCTGAAGCGTTTCTGCCAGAACACGTGCGCCGTCCTGTGCGATCCTGTCCCGTGGGCGACGGCGGCCATCTTCTTCCTCACCAACATGGCCTACGCCTCGCTCCCCGTGTTCCTGCCGTCCATCCTCGCGCAGATGGGCCACTCGCCGCTCGCCAGCCAGGCCCTCGCCGCCCCGCCGTACCTCGTCGCCTTCCTCGCCGTGCTCGCCGTGGCCAAGGTGTCGGACGCGCTGCAGGCGCGGGCGTACCTCATCGCGGCCGCGGCGCTCGCCTCCGCCACGGGCTACGCGTTCCTCGCGGTGGCCCACCGCCTCAGCGATGCCTTGGACGGGAGCGGCGGCGGCGGCGGCGACGGGTTGAGGATGGCGCGCTATCTGGCCATCTACCCGGCCGCGGTTGGTTTCTTCTGCGTGGTGGTGCTTACCATCGCCTGGAACGTGAATAATGCGCGAGGCCGCGGGCACAAAGGCGGAACATTCGCGCTGATGCAGGTCGTTGGGCAGTGTGGGCCCTTGGTTGGAACCAGGCTGTACCCGAAGACGGATGGTCCGTGGTTTGAGCGGGGGATGGGGATTTGTGCGGTGGCTATGTTTGGAGTTGCGGCGTTGGCTATAGGGTTGAGATGGAAATTGGCCAGGTCAAATAGAAGATTGGATGAGAAGGAGCGGGAAGGGGACGATGAAGAAGCGCAGGGCTTGGTTGGAGGGAGGAGTAAGTCCAGATCTGTGGATGGGTTCCGGTATATGCTATAGTATAGCACTGGTAATTCATATGCAAGCTCTTCTAATGCTTTTGATGCCGTGTCGAAGTGCCAGCTCATACATTAGTCTGCCCCGAGACCATGTTCCCTTCATGCTGAGAAGTCGAGAAAAAAAGGAAGAAAAAGAAGGAAAAAAGGGCCAGTCAAAATCAGGCGTGTGTCCCCAGGACCCTGGATTCGAACGTAGGCGTACTTCGCCAGCTGTTAGAAGGCCCTCGCCCGCCCATGTCGGATGATTGCATCCGGAACACCATGAGAACACGTATGACCAGGACCTGAGGACATTTCCGGGGTCCTCCTATACCAACTCATCCCGCCACGGGATACTGTCCTGCGCACCCTTCCTCTCCACCGTCCTTGCAGCAGCCTTGTTCGCCTTCCTCACCGCAGACTCGATCGCGAACTCCCCTCCCTTGTTGCTCACCACCTCCAGAGCATACTGACCCACAAACGTATCTCCCGCCGCCGTGGTGTCCACGACCTCCTTGACCTTCTCAGCGGGCACAAGTCCGTCCGTCCCCTTCGCCATGAAGAACACGCCTCTTCCACCCAGGGTGATGATGACCGCGACCACCCCCTTCTGCAGGAACCACGTCGCGACCTCCCTGCAACCTTCCTCGGTATCAAGCTTCTCCACCGGCAGGCCCGCCAAGAGGCTGGCCTCCGTCTCGTTCACGACGAGATGCGCCAGCCCCGCATACACCTCCTCCGGCAGACGGACCGCGGGCGCAGGGTTGAGGAGCACGGCGACGCCCTCCCTCCTGGCGGCCGCCAGCGCCAGCAGGACCGTCTGCAGGGGCACCTCGAGCTGCATGATCAGCAGGTCGGGGGTGGCTCTCCCCGGGCCGCCAAACACGCGCGGGCCGATGCTGCTCTCAAAGGCCTCCGGCGCCACGCCGTGGTGGTTCGCCTCCGGGCTCAGCACGATGCGGTTCTGGCCGGTGGGCTCGTCCACGATGATGATGGCGATGCCCGTCTTGAGCGACGCCCCGGTGAGGACGTTGCTCACGTCCACGCCGTGCGAGGCCAGGTTGGTGAGCAGGATCTCCCCGTAGGTGTCAGCGCCGACCGCGCCGACCATGGAGACGTGGGCGGTCGCTCCCGAGGGGGAGGAGGAGGAGGAGGAGGAGGCATCCTCGCTCTTGGGCCGGGAGCGCGAGAGTTTGGCGCAGGCTACGGCTTGGTTCGCACCCTGTTCGGGGTGGGGAGGGGGGCAATGTCAGCCACTGAAATACACCGGGCTTGCGTAAGGAAGCGCGCCCACATAGAAGAAGGAGGAATGAGTGGATCAAGAATGGCTCGCACTCACCTTGCCGCCGGGAGACACAGCGAACGAGTTGGATGTGAGCGTCTCGCCGGGCGCCGGGTGGTGAGGGACGTAGGACACCAGGTCGATGTTGAGAGAGCCCAGCACGCAAATGCGCGGGAGGAGGGATAAGTCAGTGGCCATGTTGAGTTGGCGAGAAGTTGTCTTTTTTCCCCTCTTCTTCTTTGGCTCCAGTGCAGTGTTGACGGTTGGTCAGTGCACGCAAGTGATGAGTCCCCCCGAGGGTGACCCTGATTCAGGGGCCTGATTCAGGGGCCTGATCAAAGCACTTTCAGTAAACGCACCCGCTATCAGACGGAATGCTCCAAGGTGTCAGCCAACGACGCAACCACATTGTCATGCCCAGTAGGTACGTAGGTAGTGTATAAGCTCGAATTCTTGTTTGACTTAGAGTTTCTTGCATTATAAAATAAAAGAGTGTTGTTGATGCTGTGGTATCTCTATGGCTCGAAAACCCTGGGACATGTACTGTTTTCAAAAGAAGACGGCCCAGTCTGAAAGGAGAGGCAGGGTATCAAGTGTCCTCCTGTAACCAATGTCCTGTAACCAGTGTCCTGTAACCAGTGTCCTGTAACCAGTGTCCTGTAACCAGTGTCCTGTAATCAGTGTCCTGTAATCAGTGTCCTGTGATCCACCCCGAACCGGCCCGCAAATGCAGCGAGAGACCAAGGATCAGCTCATGTCCTTGTTTGTTTTCCAACAAAACGAAAGTGGTATCACATATGCTCGAAAATGCCAGTAAATCAGTCCCATATCCAATGCTCCCATATTTGAGTCGACAAACCCGTCTCGACAAACCCGTTTCCACCAGAGCTTTGATCATATGCTCAAGTTCATCACCCTCCCACTCGCTCATTCATTCACCTCTTCCTCCTCGCGCCCTCCCAGTCGCCCAACACCTTCTCGAGCGCCCCCGCCGCTCTCCTCTCGCCTTTCCTGAACGTCCGGTTGAACATCTCGGGCAGCACCATCTGGCTGTTCGCGTGCTCGGCCGCAAAGCCCACCTCCGCGTCCTTGCCGCACCGCTCGCGGGTCACCCGCACAGCCTCGTGCAACAGATCCGCACCGACCTCCTTGCCTCTGTATCGCAGACGGACCGTCCACGCGCGGATGACCCCCTTCCCGCCACGCAAGCTCTGCGAGCGGTTCTTCTTCCGTGGCGAAGAAGCGCTTGGCTCGAGCCGCAGGACCAATGCGCCAATCATCTCCGAACCATAGCGTGTGCCGATGACCACATCCTCGTCACCTGTGTCGGGGGAGACGAGGAAGTCATATTTCATGTCCTCGGCGATCTGGACGTACCCAGCTGTCACGTAGCGGATCGCAGCCAGGTAGGCCATCAGCGCGCCCGCCGTGAGCGTCATCACCAGCCCGTAGTCGCGGTCACGAGCAGGGCGACGCGCACACGAGAGTTGGTAGGTGATGGCGAAGGCGAGGGCCAGCCCAGAGAGGAGCAGCGGGTGGAAGATCAGGCCCATGGCTGCACGCTGTCGTTGCTGCGCGATAGAATCGGCGATGAGCTTGAGGGCATCGACCTTGTCGTTGCGGGAGGTGAGGACGTCGAGGGATAGAGGCGGGATGTCATCCAGGTTCGTGGGTTGGGCCTGTGGCGAGGCTGGGCTGGCGTTGGTGACATGTCTGGCCAGGGGGGAAGAGCTCAGTGGCAGGCCTTGCGGCTCGAGGAGGGGCGTGGAGACGTTGGAGGACATGGCGGATGGCTGGAGGGCAAGGTTTGCCCGGAGGAAGTGGAAGAAGGCTGTCGAGGTTGTTAGATTGCTTGTCCCGGGATTCGGATGCTAAGACACGAGCTCTTCAGGTGAAAGAGACGGCCTTGATCGGACGCGAAGCTGTGCGGGACACCACTCGAGAGTGAGAACGGCAAGACTACTGAGTCAAGATCCGAGAGGACAGCACTTGCGCGTTCCAACAACACAGTTGGACTTGCACAAAACAAATGTCGGGGATAATCTCCGTTCCGACTAATCCAATACTGGATGTTTTGCCTCACATAGGCGCCAAGACAGAGTATGAAGCTCCGGCGCAGTTCCCATGCACAGCTCCCATGCACAGCTCCCATGCACAGCTCCCATGCAAAGCTCCGGTCCAAAGCTCCGATGCACTGCTCCGTTGGACCCCTGAACGAGTGGGAAACAATTGGATGGTGGAGGGAGCTCCGGCAAGCCGCCCTTGAAGGAGCGAACTGCAGAAACGACAGTAGCTGAAATAGATATGCAACTCACCAGTACTCGTCTTCAACCCAGGGACGACATCATTGATCCTGTCTGCTATCGAATTGGGTCCAAGAGGACAGGCGGCGCTCAGGTCGAGCTCGATGTGCGTGCAATGCGTGGTGTAGGTGTAGGTGGCCATGGCCTGTCATTGGCGCACGTGCGAGCCAAAAACGTCCACACGCGAAATCCAAGGGTCCTCGGAGGGTTTTTTTTTTTTGGTGGGTGGGGGTGGAAGGGTTCCAGGCCTTCGGGTTTTAGGGTCGCCTGTCGTTCGAATAGTGTGCCGCCAGCTGGTGGTCGCAGGAGTGTAACCCCAAAAAAGAAGAAGATGGGAGCGAAAAGATCAGTAGGCTCTTTCGACGTCGATGATTGCGAGTATATAAATCTGCTGTTCCGGGACCCGTTTCGAGACCGGCGGACAATGTAGACGTGGTTCCTGACGCAGATCTTGTGCGGTTCTGTTTTTGTCTTTTTTTTTTTCCAAATCGAATCCTCCTGGGCTGTTGAACAGGTGCCTGCTGTGCTCACCAGCTGTGGTTTCGCAGCATATGGCTTGCGGTGGGGGTCCGTGGCTTTGATAGCCGCGCGTCTGGATCCTCTGCTTCCTTTGTTCAATGGCAGTGGACTTCGTCAGAGGCACACACAACTGTTGAGGATGCGGCCGAGGGATGAGAACTATGGTCGTGTTCGAAGAATGAAGATCAAAGAGACCCGAAAAGTGATCGAAACAAGGAACAGTCGGAAACCGTGGTGCTCATAAGTCAAGGTTTTCCTCGTGCCCGCGCTGATCGGTATCAGATACGGAGTATGAGAATCAGGAGGTGCTGGTATCAGTCCTCCAACAAAGCCAAGACTTTCCCCCGGTCACGTCGTTTGGTTCCCCGACCGCCAACCAACAGCAAGGTTGACCTGCAGTGCTTCTGGAGGAGATAAGGGAGAGATATCGATGTGACGAGAGACTGGTCGACAGTCTATATCAGCGCCGGCGTTGGTATGGCTACTAGTTCGCTTCCTGCGCGGGAGTAGGTGGGTGTGGTGACAATCAACGACGAGTCGTTACAGCATCGTCGTGAGCGCTCCTGAGCAGAATGCATTCGGGCACGGCGTGCTCTCTATTTAAGAAACTGGCCGTGGCAAACATCGGACGTACTGTACAGTACAATATGCGAAGGATTTGACCCACCGTCGCGATCACGGCCTATCCGTGTGTCTCCCGGGAGAGGGCCGGAGTCTATCCCCAGTCCCGCCCTCGACGCAAGATGTGAAGAAAGAAGGCACGAAAAAATTCTTCCTCAGACGACTAGTGATAAGACGATGCCTGGTTAGGTTCGAACCAATTGTGTTGGTCAAGGGCCCCCGTCCACTGCATGCAGTAGGGGACGCCGTCGTTTTGGGACCCAGCCCTCGCTCCGTGAAGGGTGGCCTGCTGGCCATTTGATTTCGCAAACGTCCTTCGGCCCGTCCAAGCTGTGGATTACTTGTGGATTGCCTGTGGATTGCCTGTGGATCGGATAGATGGTGCGGAGAACAGAGTCTGTCCCATCACAATCTCCTGGCCTGGGATTGGATCCAGCGGATCAGACCCAAGGTTCGGTCGGCAAGTCTCCCACAAAGCAAGCCAAACAAGAGAAGCATAACCCGGCAGCCCATCTATCAGGACGAGACGATGGCTCTGGCCTCTCAACCTCATCATGTGAAAGTTTTTTCGGTCGGCAGATGCGGCTGATTCTGATGATGAAGCACCGGCCTGGCAGTCCTGGCTGGATCTGCAACGGGGGTCTATCAAAGTGGTGCGGTGCAACTGACAGCTGTTGCAACCATCAGCGCTAGCGTCTGAGGTTTTCTGTCGGTTCGGGGGGGGCGAGATCCACTCTCGGGATCGATCTCTGCAGGCC
>MUZK01003746.1:0-15885 GCA_003013055.1 Juglanconis sp. DMW523 | reverse complement strand
CCTCCTAACGCTGCAGTTCATGAACAGGCGGAAGGGGGGGGGGGGTTCTTCCAAGTCCAGGCCTAACCGAGATAGGGGGGCCTCTGCCATGTACGTACGACGTCCGCGTGGCGTCCCCGGTGGCAGACATTGTCATATATGTATAAGTGTACATGCAAGCAGCACGCAGCAAGATCCCCCATAGGATCAGGCCGTGATCAGGAGATCAGTCACCTACAGGACATTGCAGGAGGGACTTCTAGAAGCCGATCATGTGCACCCTCACCGCCCGCCCCCCCTGGGAGAATTCCTCACCGTGTGGACGGAATGGGGTGGGTAGAGAGAATCGGATCCGGCGCTGGAGGACGACGACG
The DNA here is from genome assembly GCA_003013055.1 of Juglanconis sp. DMW523. Taxonomy (NCBI): domain Eukaryota; kingdom Fungi; phylum Ascomycota; class Sordariomycetes; order Diaporthales; family Juglanconidaceae; genus Juglanconis; species Juglanconis sp. DMW523. Next base: position 15,532 of record MUZK01003746.1, on the reverse strand, counting down.
CGTGCGTATCCTGTGCAGATTGACGGTCAGTGGATGCGATGCAACCCATCTTTGTGTTGACAGAATTCCGTCGAAACACACACAACACACACGCACATCCAGACAACACAGCCCTGACGCCAGCGGATGCTCTATTGCCCAATACTCTCGCGCAGCTTCACCGCTGCGTTTGGGAAAGACAGACCAGCTCGATATTCTTCCCAATCTCGAACCCTGATGCTTGCAGACGCCTGACAGCAGCAGCAGCAGCAGCAGCAGCAGCAGCAGACAGTCAGACAGATAGACAGGCAGTAGTAGGTGCGTCTATCGATACGGGCATGTGGCACACACACACACCTGACGACAGGTTTCGTACCTATCCAGAAGATAAAACCCTTCCCAAAAATAGCATGACTGGGTCCCATCTGCCTCTGCCGCGCTTGCAGGGCGTCGTCTCTTCATAAGGGGAATTAATGAGCGCCACAGGCTCATCACGCAGGCTGTTTTTGGGGGGAGGGGTGGGAGAACAATTGACAGGGCAAATAAGATTAGAGGGGAGGCCGGGGATGCAGGAGCACAGCGGCCGCAATTACTTGCTGACCTTGGGCCTGGCCCTGGCCTGGCTCTGGCCCGTGTCTGGAGGGGACCTTTTCTTCTCGTCGACTGCAGCGCGCACAGATGTAATGTTGCTGATCGATCTTCCGATTTCCATCGTATCCACAGCGCTGAGCTGGCAAAAAGCCAGGCACCATCTCTCCGACCTGCATCGGCACCTCGCCCCCGGCCTCGCCTAGCCAGAGGCAACTGCTCATCTCGTCTCGAGTGAAACGTAGACAGGCTGTCTGTCTGTCAGGCTGTCTGTCTGTCTGTCTCTGTTGTCTATCGACCAGGGGCCTGAACCCCCCTCCCCAGGGATCATTCCTCTATCCCCCGTCTGGCATCGCTCAACCCTTAGCCGCAGGATAACGTAGCCTTCACCCACACCCACACACACACCTACACACACACTCGCATACTCACTCACACTTATGCTCTACAGCCTGGGCTTCGAGCCTGTGAGGTCTAAGACAGGCGCGGGCGGACGGCACGGGGGCCTGCAAGAGACTCTTCCGGAGCAAGCATGCCCGCAGAAAAATTACACGCTGCAGGTCGGAACGGAGGTCCAGCTAGCTGATCGAGACTCGTTCGTTCGCTCACAGCGTCCTGGCTGGCCGCCTCCCCACGCAGACAGCAAGACATGGGGTCCACCGCCATCCTCTGCCGCCTCCCTGCTTGCCTCCCTCCGAGTTGGGAATATACATGCTCGCCCTGCCCTGCCCTGCCCTGCCCTACCACTCACAGCATCCCCGCCATGTCCTCGCCACCCTGGGACTACATCGCCAAACTAGTCTGCATAGGCGACTCGGGCTGCGGCAAATCCTCCCTCACCATCCGCCTCTGCGAAGGCCGCTTCGTCCAGCACCACGATGTCACCATCGGCGTCGAGTTCGGCTCCCGCATCGTCCCCGTCGGCGCACCATACTCCGACCCGGCCTCAAAAAAACCCTCCGACGGCCAGGTAGATCCCTCCCAACCAGAAGGCCTGCCCGAGCCGCCCCGGCAGAAGGAGCCACCGCCGCCGCAGAAGCACATGAAGCTGTCCCTCTGGGACACGGCCGGCCAGGAGACGTACAAATCCGTCACGCGGTCCTACTTCCGAGGGGCCTCCGGCGCCCTGCTCGTCTTCGACATCTCCCGCAAATCCACCTTCGCCCACGTGACCGACTGGCTGAACGACCTGCGCCAGATCGCCGAGCCGGACATCGTCGTCATCCTGGTCGGCAACAAGGCCGATCTCGCGGGGGAGAAGCGCGAGGTGAGCGAGGACGAGGCCAAGACCTGGGCGAAGCAGAACGGCGTCTTGAGGTACGTCGAGACGAGCGCCAAGAGCGGCGAGGGCGTGGAGGAGGCATTCATGGCGGTGGCGGAGCGGATATACCAGAATATCATGGCGGGCAAGTATGACCTGAATGACAGACGGTCGGGTGTGAAGGGGCCCGGGGCCGGGTGGGGAGGAGGTGGGGGGAATAACGTGCGGTTGGATCGGAATAAGTCGAGTAGTGGTGGAATGTGTTGCTGATGAGGGTGAGAACGCCCGAGCTGGGCACACGAGTGTGTCGGGAGAGCGATGGGTTTGGATGACCCGCGACACAAGTTGGCTGGGCAGAGCCACAAATGCTGTCACGAGCGGCCTCCTCAAGTTGATACCCCCCACGGCCAGGGCATATCTCTCTTTTTTTAATGGAATCTGTATTTGTATTCCCAAAACCGACTGTACAGTACGTAATGCATAATCGGGATGGGTGGGGGGTGCATACACAAATCATAACCAGGCATAGACAAATTGGCATGACCTTTTAGGATAACCTCTCGGCGCTCTTCTATCACCTAGTGTTCCGCCGATCAATAGCAATAGCTTGGATGAGGGGTCTGTATTGCCAACCTCTGCGCCGGGCATTACCGCTCTCGAGAACGCCGAGCACGGCATCGAACACACAGCGAAAGCACAGGGGACACGTGGGATTCAGATCCGGCCAAAAGAAGTACCCCATTTCTCCATGCTCACCAAGTTTTGGCGCCCTATTAGCAACACATCCGGAAAACTCCTCTCCCTGTCCTGGTCAATATGCAGCAAATCCCTCAGTCGACGTGTGCGAAAAGAAAATTCCACCGGAAGAGATCAGATTCATCTTCTTCCCTCATGGGCAACGTCGTAAAATTCCTGTCCTTATTTTAGCTCAACCCATGCTTTCGCCTCTCCATGTGCCAACCAGATTGCAATGAGCGGGATTCTAATTCCCGTACCAGTGCCAGCTCTAATCGGACATCTTCCAGGAGTCAAACCACTTCATGTAGCTGTACTGTGCGTTGGGGCCTGTCATGCCCCAGCAGATAGGCATGAACCAGATATACAGCCCGATCGTGATGCTGTACAGGACGGCGTAGATGCTGGTCTGGACGACTGCGGTCCGGTTGCGAAGACACCAGTCCGCCATGAAGCCTGTTGTCAAGATGGCGAAGTAGAGCGCTGGGTAGTAATGGTGGACGTAGGTGACACGCGCCATGACGACGAACGGCAGATAATGCAGGAACCATCCAATGACAGGGTACAAACCAGCATAGTGAATATGGTCGATTTCAGGCTGACTGAGCTCCTTGAAGCCCCGCTGCCATCGAACAACGTACCAGGCAACGGCCAGGCCGAGGAGGCCAAGAGAAAGTGTCGATCCCCAGTAGACGAAGGGGTTTCCAAGGAGGAAGTACTTGACAATATTGTCGTCCCATCCACACATACGCAACCCAACGTTCAAGATGGGCCACTGCCACCATTGGGAGGCCAGGTCATCTTGCTTGTCCGGGTCAGGAACCAGGGCGTTGTTGGAGGTCATCATGGCAACGTTGAGGTGGATGAAGTCGTGGATGAATGGCGATTTGTACTGGCCCGGTTCTGCAGGCGGCAGCTTCTCATTGACGTGAGACTCGACGTTCCAGTGAGTGTAGGTGTCACGAGGGTTGTTGTCCTTGGTACAGGTAACTTCGATCTGCCGGAAACCCCATTGGGGTAGGTTGACGTTACCGGCTCGCAGGTAACAACCAAGAAATTCGTGCTTCAGACGGAATGCGGTGGTCAGAGTTCGGATTCTGCTTCGATCCTTGGAGGCAACGTCTCGAACCACCTCAACTTTCCAGTGATCCTTGTCGTCACCAACAGTCAAGTTGCCGTAGGAGGAGACCTCCTTGTCAGCCTTGGTAATGGGAGCTGAGATATCATGAGAGTGCAGGTTACGACCAGTCTGAGCGTGGATGAAACGAATCACGTCATTGTCACCGAAGAAACGCGGATCAGCGTTCTCGTCATAGTCGGCGTCGCGGCGGTTCGGGTAGACGAACCAGTCGTTGTTGGCATCCTTGTGGTGGTAGCAGGTAACCTGTTGCTGTGTAGAACCTTCAGGGTATGTCTGCACGTGAGAATGCAAAAGACCACCTCCGTAGCCCATGTTCTTGATAGTAACCCGAGAGCCGATGGCGACCTCGAGAGGGCTGTTCACGCCGACCTCGGTTCCACGAAGGTTCGCCTGGAAAAGCGAGCTCATCTGGGCATCTCCGGGACCGGTGTCGGTAAGTACGGCGAAATGGATCGCAAAGCTGAGCATGTAGATCAGGAACGGGAGGATGATGAGACCGATAACTCGCACCAACACATGAGCTCCAAGCTCGACCTAGAGATATGTTAGAACATGATCGTATGCGAAACACCCGAATAGCCTTAGCACTCACAGGGGCCATCTTGAGATCGCCAAACTTGTTCCACAAATCCTCAATGGTGTAAAGGCCGACCAGCGCAGTGACGAAGAGCCCGACCAGTTTGACACTAGTAACACAGCCAATGCTGACTCCAGTCATGAACAGCCAGAAGAACCATTCGGGTTCGAAGCTCTTGTGCTGAAGGCGGTGAAATTTGGCCCAGCAGAGAACCGTGGCGACGGTACCGCTGAGAAGCATAGAATCGAGGAGGATGAACCGGCTGATGGTCGTGTATGAGTTCTCGCAGAGGACCATGAGGGTGACAAACCAGACCGCAGGGCGTCTCAGATTGAGTTCCTTTGCAGTCCAGTAGGCCATGGGAACACACGCGACGCCGAACAAGGCGTTGAACTGGCGCATGAGGGTGTAGTCGACCTCCTCCGGATACGTCTCTCCTGACTTGAATTCGAAAGAACCGTTATATCCGGCTAGGTAACCGGACAGACCGACAAGCAGCTTTCCAAGAGGTGGCTATCCCAGTGTCAGCATGTGATGTGCCCCAACAGATAGCCCACGGTATTGCTTACATGGACATCGAAATAGTATTCGTGCTTCAGATAGTGGGATCCGAACTTTCCGAAGCTGTAGTGCAAGATCCATGTCAGAGAGACGACACGGCAACAAATTCTGATCGAGAGAGGACATACTGAGCTTCGTCCCACGTCACGATGTTAGAGAGGCCGATCTTGTATAGACGGGTGAACAAGGCGAGTGCGGTAAAGACAAGGGGCGCGATGACCCATTCCCACTCGTCGAGGGTTTGGAGGAAAGAAGACTGTTGGAATCATTGATGTCAGCACAATGCCCCAGATATGCGATTCAGGCAAAGAGGAATGCGCACCTGTTTGGCCTGCTTCTTCTTGTCGTCAGCCTCAGGCTGACCTTGAACGGCGCCAGCCTGACCGGGCACATTGCGCCGCCTCAGGCCATCGCCGACGTCAGTGCCCGTGACAACAGTGGCCTGCTGGTCAGCGGCCATGGTTGGGTTGGGCTGTTCAGAGTTCGATCAGATGGGTGTCGTGGTCGAGAAAAAGGGCGGAGGATTGGAAAACGAAAGGAGGTAAACGATAGTGTCGAAGGCAAGAGGGCGCAGGCGCAAATGGGGACGCAGATGAAGAGGCGTCGAGGAGAGTCGAAATCAAGGTAACGTGTCCGAGGCTCTTCAGACAAGAACCTAGAGGTTATTAGTCGGGCATCGAACCGTGAAGGACGGAAAATTCGACGACGCAAGGTGTTGGAAGAAATACGAAGAAGGGTCGTGGTCGAAGACACAGCTTCGTTGGGAAGTCAGGGAGAAAATAATTAGAAAGGCCACGTCCAGCTCTGGCGGGCAGGCGGGCAGAGCTGAGCTCCAGTTAGCGCAAGTGAAGCAAACCATCTGGGGGCGCTACACAGGCAGAGTCCAGGGGCGGTACGTCGGTACGTACCATGATCCCTGCCAGCAGTCCTGGAGCCGATCCCTTCAATTCTGATGCTGCATCGTCCCACCGGCCGACCTACGCGGCCAACTACTGTCCAACACCCCCCAATCCAGACGGACAATGTCATGTTTTCCTCGGAGACGAGGACGAATGGAGTTGTTTTCCGAATGAGCTCGTTTGCGCTTTTGGGCGTCCTCGGAGCTCTCTAGACTGTTCAGTCTCACTGCATTCTCGGCGAGGGAGGGAAGGGCCGCTCATGGTTTCTTCGAGCATGAATCTGGAACCTGGCGATCGTCTTGACGTCGTACATATTTCAGCATTTCACTACTAAACGAACCTTGAAGGGGGCAATTGACCACTCAAGTGGGCCTGTCGAGACATTCACTGTAACGAAGAGCTTGATGACTTGTCCAGTCCCAGCCTCGCCGGCATATTGCATGCCGTAGACATCGTCTAGGAGGAGGAGGAGGAGGAGGAGGTAGAGTGTCTGTCTGTGCCATAGCCATCCTCAGGAGGCCGTGCGTGCGTAATATAAAATGTATCCCTTGATGTACGCCCAGCGGCAGTCCGAATGTAGGGCACAGAACAAGCTCGAGTCCACTGCATGTCTGAGTTCGACGTTTGAACATTGCGACGGTTGCTTGGCCACTGAGAAAACAGTTAGCGATCCGACACATCGGTACGTCGAAAGTGTGCATGGGTGATAGAAACGTCCATGGCAAGAAAAAAAGGGGCACATATGGCAGCGGGCTTGCACTCTTACATAACCCTACAACCCTGCCACTGTAACATCGAGACGGGCAGTGTCCCGCGAACCATCGGACGGCTCACGTCGTATGCTCAGACTTGCGACCTCACATCGGCTGATCCTACCTACACCTTCCACTTGCCTCGCAAACACCTATGGTCTTTTGGACGACTTCACATGGGTTGTTCTTTACTCTGATACATGCGACCAATGCGTCCAGATGTCATCGTTAGTTTCCGACTTTTTAATCAATCCAGTTGCCCGCACCGTCCGCCGATTCTCGACCCCTCTCGCCGCCGGCACAGCAGGCACAGCAGGCACAGCAACAGACCCTGAACCTGTGCGACGACCTTTCTCCCATGACTTCGACCTGGACAATGGAGATGCCGTTGCTGAATGCGACGGCCCTTCCATATCCTTCCCCAGTCTCTCGTTCCTAAGAGGCCCCGACATCGCCCTCGGTGCCAGATCACCGCCTCTCCTGATCCCACAACGACGACGGCGCATACTACCTCCCGCCGAAGACGACAGTTCACCACCCTCCACAACCCGATCTCCTTCTCCCTCGCTCTTTGAGATGGATCTTCCAAGCAATATCGAATCTGATGGCCCGACGCCTGGGCGCGAAGGTGCCCCGCCGCATGATGCTTCCAACCCCAACACAGACCCCGCTGGCACGTCGCGCAGACTGCCTGCCAACGATGGAATGATGGACATGCGCCGAAGAATTCTGTCCATTCAATCCAATGACGTCTTCACTCTCGACCAGAAGAGGTACCTGATGCAACAGATCCTGACTGAGAGCTACGCCAGGGCAAGGCATGCAAAAGCAGTAGCTGAGGGCAAAGTCGACGTGTCTATACCAAGAACTGAGTATCCCTCAGCCTTGGAGTATGCTTCTGCTTCAGGGGATCCCTCATCATCAACAGCACGAGATCTGGGTTTTGGTACATCGGCTTTGGAGACCTTGAGGTCTTGGACTGGACTGGAGGAACAGCTGCCCATCCATATCTCAGAAGAAGACACGCAACCTACGTACAGATATACATTGCGGACGGTCAATGGCGACAGAGACAGCGGTGGAGAAGACGAGGATGAAGTCATCGCTGAACTGGGCTGTACACACTACAAGAGGAACGTCAAGGTGCAATGTGCAGCTTGTGAGAAGTGGTATACTTGTCGACTCTGCCATGATGCTGTGGAGGAACACACTTTGCCGCGAAAACTCACCAAGCACATGCTCTGTATGCTCTGTGGACATACACAGAAGGCATCTGACACCTGCAGCAAGTGTGGCGAGAGTGCAGCTTCCTACTACTGCAACATCTGCAAGCTATGGAGCGACGATGTCGACAAGCGGATCTACCATTGCGACGAATGTGGTATCTGTCGAGTGGGACATGGCTTGGAGAAGGACTTCTTTCACTGCAAAGTGAGTATGAACCTCTTTTTTCCACCATGCACAAGCCAACTAACTTTGACGTCGCAGACCTGCCGCGCATGTATCTCCATATCGACCAGAGATGATCACAAGTGCATTGAGAGAGCCACAGATGCTAATTGTCCTATCTGTGGGGACAATATGTTCGACTCGCCTCTGACAGTCATCTTCATGGAGTGCGGTCACCCCATTCACAAGAGTTGTTTTGAGCAGTACATGGCCACTTCCTACAAATGTCCTCTCTGCAACAAGAGCATCGTCAAGATGGATGCTCTGTTCTTGAACCTTGCAAACATCATCAAGGAGCAGCCAATGCCGGAGGAATGGAGAAATATGCGATCAATCGTTCTTTGCAACGACTGCTCGGCAAAGTGCTCTACCCAGTACCACTTTCTGGGCTTGCGGTGTCAAAACTGCCAGTCCTTCAACACTGTTGAACTGGAACGATCACCTATGCCAGGACAGGAACCCGAGCCTGAGCGAAATCCCAATGAGCATGCCTCCCCACAACCTCAGACGCCTTCTCGCACCGACGGCATCAACGGCCACCCCGCTTCGAGTCCGGCACTGCACTCTCCCAGTTCACAGAGGTCGGCTGCGACGCAGAGCCTCGAGTCCGCAAGCCGGCACCTGCATTTTGCCGGACCGGAACTGGACCTCGAGGGCGAAGACGAGGATGAGGAGCTTGACTTCTGGGGGCGCCATGCTCGGAGCGGAGCATCTGAGGACGAGGACGACGACGACGAGGAGGGCGAGGAAGACGACGAAGACTCAGAGAACGCAGAAGAGGACGAAGAGGAAGAGGACGACGACAATGACGAAGACATCATCCTGTTCGGTCATCGGTAGGTAAATGCGGGGACGGCGCAGAGGCGAACTCGAGCAATGGCGTTTTGATTCGGCGGGCGGCTGGATTTTCTTTCGTGGTTTTGATTTCACTTTCGGAGGGGGGGGGGGGCGCTTTGGAACATGACAGCTGCTGGATAAGGATCGGGTCTGGTCGTCTGTCCCATCGCATACATGGCATTTTCAGGAGCAGCATTCATGAAAGAGTCAAGGATAGGATGGATGCCTTTTTAAAGGCGTCCTTGGATTCGTGGAAGGGTAGAGCGAGCACTGGGAAGGGGGACGTATTTCTTCCTGGGCAAGCATTTCACGCACACGCACACGCATACCTTGTAGAAAGGCACGATAACAGTACTGTGAATAAAATCCCTTCATCCTAGAATTCTCGACCGATCTAAGAGGTCCTCCTCATGCAAAGCCGCGGACTCAAGTCAATTGCTGCCGATGAAAATGCTAAGCCCTCAAACGCCGTGACGCCAAAACCCCATCCCACCCGCAACTCCGATCCGCATGCATCCGTCCGAACTGGCTAGGGCTGCTGCTTCCGCGCCTCAAGCTCGATCTTCGCCTCTTGCGCGCCCTTGCGCAGCTCCTTGATGGTGGTCTGTTCGTTCAATCGCGTCCATCATCAGCCGACACATGCCCTCCCCCCGAATTGATAGGGTGGATTTGAACGCGAACTTACAGCAAGTGCCTCCGGATTGACACCCCTCTCGATCAGCGAGATGCATATGGACAGTTCCCGACGGTCGAGGTGGCAATTCTGTTTTTTGGGGGGGTCGAACGCGCTCGGTCAGCCAACACACGCCCCTACAGTATCGCGGGCCTCTGTGTGGGGCTTACGAGAATCTCTGATATCTCCTGCAGGATGTTCACTGCCGTGTTGGCTGAGGCTTGCTTATTTTCTTCTGGTGGTGGAGGCATCGTGGGCTTTCTGGTGCTTGCTGCGTGGGTGAGAGTGAGAGTTGGAGGTTGGGAAGTTCGCGTCTCAGGAAATGCTGGTTCGGGATATTAGCCGCGATGGGACACGCGCGATGCGATGCGCCTTCCGCGGATATCTATAACACACTTGGTGGAGATGGTTCTTTCAAACTGAAATGGTTTCCGAGGTATGTTGAATTGTATTGCAGTTTGCAATTCATATAATTTCCGTCGCTAGCAGCCCTCTGCCGTCTTCGTGTCTATATCTGCTAGTGACCCGCGAAATGCAACTTTGGTTGTTACGCTCTTCAATTCTGCTCAGCGCGGCCAAGTCTCCGGCCGAACCAGGTTTAACAACATGTATCCATAGGCCCAACGATCCGTCTCTCTGCCTAGGTCGTGGACCACGAGGACGCGGTTCATATCTGCCAGCGCACATACACCAGACCCTAGCCTGTTCTTCCTGACTTGCTAGCAGGATACGCAAGGCCCCGCAGTAGCGATGACATTCCGTTGGCGGCGGCGACTCAAGAAGACGCAAGCCCAAGCGAGAGCATAAAATACCAACCCGAGTGCATTTTACTCCTTAAACTTCTCAACAAACAACTCTCTCATCCCCTTCAACAACACCGCCAGCTCTCTCGTCTCATTCGTCTTCTCTAGCACCCTCTCAATCTTCTCCCGCTCCAGCCTCGGCCGACAATGCCTGATATCGTAGTCCCTCGCCGCGGTGCTAAGCTCAAACCACGCCTCTCTCTCCCAATCCTTCTCATCAATATGCGTGAACACAAACTTCAACCGATCGTCCTGCCCCGCCCCCTCGATCTTCATACACAGATTCGTGATCCAAAAGTCCAGCTCCGGCACGTTGAACCGCGCCTGCGCCTCCTGCTGTGCCTGGTGTTTGCGTTGCGCCGCAAGCCGTGCATCGATCTCCTTCTGCGTGTCGGCGATTTGCTTTTGTAGGCTGTCGCGCAGGGCGGCCTGCTTGTCGCGTTGGGCGGAGAGCTCTTTAATGGCGACTTGCATCTCGCGCGTCTCGGCGGCTTCTTTGACGATGGTGTTTTGGTGTGTATTGGTTTTCATCTGCAGGATGTCGATGTCCTTTTTCTTCATCCGCTGGTCCTCTGTAGCGTGGCGATGTCAGTTCTACTGCTGTTGCGCGTGGAGAATGGAAGACGGGTAGGGAGATGCATCCGCACCTTGTAGCTCCGCGACGGTCATCGCGAATTGGTTCCTCTCCTCGAGGACGCGCTTCCGACCCTTCTCGATAAAGTCGTCGAAGCGCGCCGTGAAATTGGCCATGCGGTCGCGCAGCTCGTCGAAGCCGAAGTTGATACTGGGTAGGCTGTCGGCCACGGAGGGCACGGCCATTGTTTGTCGGCTTTGTGAGCTTCTGGGTTCGAAGACGGATGCCATTTTGGAAAGTGTCTCTCGATTGACTCTTGTGATGGGTCGGATCGGTTGGATGTGTAGATAGATGGGCAGGGCGTGAAGAACAAGGGCTGAACTTGACCAGCTTGGTGAGTGAACTTCTGCAGAAGACAAGACGGTCCGATCTTGTTCGCGGATCGGCTTCGCCCAAAGATACAGTGCTGGTCGCTGCAGCAACGACGACCGAAAGGCTCGGCTAAAATTTAGCGCTCCGCGCCCCGGCGTCTATCTATCGGCCGCGGCTCATTTATTCGAAAGTGGACCTCACGCCTCGCCTCTACTTTTTCTCAGTCTGAAATTTGTTTGCAAACTTGACATCGTCTGAAAAATCGACACTCAGCCTTTGAGACGCGCTTCTCTAGTCTTCTAGCTTTCTCAGCCAATCTACGCGGCCACCCTCATCGCTATGCCTGCGCCGTACTCTTCTCCTGCAAACGAATTCGGGACTGCGAAACCATATGGATGAGGGCCGAGGGCCTGAGGGCGAGGGCCATCGAGCCCGCCCCGGCGACAAGGCGTCTCATCGTGTTGAGATTCATCGTGTGAATGACTTTATACTTGGCCATGTGGGACAGGTGTCATACAAGCCTGTCGATGACGAGGAGGCGGACATAGGAGATTTGGCCTTCAGTCGTGTGACTGAGCAACGTGAGTTCATGGTCTCCATTTGGCGTTTGTCTATACATCCCTCTCATTCTCATCGCAGCTCCGGCATTTCAGCAACTCGTACCATTTGAACAGTGGTTCGATCCGACCAGAACGAGTCTCGCTTTGCCTCCTTCAACAACCTTCCAGCGCACCAGGTCCCAGAAGAACTGGTTGCTCAAAACTCACCCGCAAGCTTTTCTGGGGAACTTGGGCTTGCCAGGACTCATCTCCGAGGAAACCAGAGCTCAAAAAGCCGGGAGAGCAGACGCTCAACCTGGGTCGGTCCTTGCCATTGGAGAAATTGTCAACTTAAGAAACACGAGGTCATCTCGAACTGCGACATATCCCGTCGTTGCCCTGGCAGCCGGCGAAGCTGGTCACGTTCTCCAGCTCTCGGTCATCAATCCAGAGAAGTGGACTTGGAATGATTCTTCATTCGCATTGGGCGCACCACCGCGGACAACATTCCAAGGATCCTGGTGCAGCGATGGCAGCGCCATATCCAAAATCGAGTTTGCTACGAAGCTCAAGCAGTATGACAACATCCGCTGGTTAATTGCTCAAAAAGAGACCTCGACCACCATATTTGAGCCGGAGCTCAGAGCAACGCCCATTGCTGGGACGGCGTCGGTGTCTGCCTTGGATGCTGCAACCGCCGACCACATTGCCATGAACCCTGTTGTCACGCTCAATACGGAGGTCACCGGAGGAGAGTCTCATTGCGACTTCTCGGTCAATCTTGGCTCTGGCGAACTGGCCCCACAGCTTGCTATCATAGATAGATATGGACATTGGTCTGTCTGGTACATCAACCGCGACGGCCATGGCAGATCTAGAACAACCAAAGCTGTGCTGATGAAGAGAGGGAGCTGGGCCTTACCTATGTCTGTCTCATCTGATCCAAGCCGCCTGAGCGAGATGTACAGAATCGTGTGGACGACCAGATCCACCAGAGTCAACGAGTGGGAGCGTGACAGCAGTCCGTCCGTGCACTCCGATCCTTCTTCTGGTGATCTTCAGGTCGCATACCTTGCGGAATCTAACGTATCTTGTCCAAAGTACGATGGGTTGCTGATTTGCAACCGCACACAGCTCCAGGTCTTAGATGTTGACGGGGCAAGATTCCCATCTTGGGTTGACTTCTTCCGACGGGACGGCACAGACACCCTGCTTGATGCACAAACATTCCATGGGTCCTCGTCTCACGCCTTCGTGCTCACCACGGATAAGTTGTATCTGCTGGATTTGTCTCATGCCGAGGGCCAGGAGGCGAGAACTCCAAATATTCTTGTCTCATGTTGTCACTTCAGGAAGACCCACCGAGAACCTCTCAAAATGTCGATCACGAAGTTACGATCCTCCTATGATGAATCCAGTGCTCTTGTGTCGATCCACTCTGCCCATAACTTTCGCGTTGACCTGTTTTGGTTTATCATCACTCAGCGAGACGGGACAGCGAAGGTTAATCGCCAGATTGTGCACTTCCCAGGGCTGAACACAGCAGATACCGGAGACTTGCAGGGGATCGAATCTCTCGCGGCTGTTTCGCTACAACTCGCAGCGTCCAAAGGGAAGAATCGTCAGGAACCTGAGAAGGTCGCCAACGGCCATACTCACGCAACCGATGTGCAGTTGTTTCAGCTTTTCGCGCTGACCACGGATCTGAGCTTGAGCTCGTCGATAGTCGCCATCACGCATGGGATCCAGCAGAGTATAGTCAGACCACTCAAGGCAGACTGTTCATGGTGGAGCGATGAGCGACGGGCCAGATTCTTGCGAAGAAAGTGGCTGCGAGAGACCGAGCAGGCCTTTGTCACACCAGACGAGGTGGAAGAAGTGAAGCAGCTCAGCGTTGTCCACGTACTAAGCCAGGCCGAAAGGTACGAGCCAGTCCAGCTGAGGTTCTACCTGCTCAAGCTCGTCCAGGAAATCAACCGTTGTATTTTCGGAGAGGCTTCAGTCAAACTCACCGGCACCGAATATTTCAACCCGGTTCGAGAAGCTCTGAACAGCCGAGAGGAAAATGACAATGTCGCGCTGAAGCCGCTACTGGGCTTCTCGAACTTGTGGCAGCCTCTTGATCTCTCAACAATAGAGGACGAGTGGGAGTTCGAACTGAGACGACTGAAGAAGTCACAAGAAATTCAGGTCTTTGAGTGCGGAAATTACGGTGCCAAACAGAGCGTCATGGACCTTTTCGAGAAAATGTCCATTAACTGGTCTGCTGCGCTACCAGCAGATACGCTCAAGGCGAGCCAGTGGAGGTACATGGAGTTTGCACTTGAACGGATGGCCGCCGAAGTGTATCTTTCTGAGAAGGGCGTCTACATGGTGCCTCGGCCAATTTTGGATCTTGCCTCAGAGTCTCTCCCCCAAAAGGATAAGCAAGTCAGAGGCCAAGACGTATTAGATGAGCTCCCCTCCTCGCAGCCTCGCTCGAGCCAGGTTCTGCTCACGCCATCGGCCACACCCTCATCTTCGCGAGCCACTTCAGAGGCCGTCGAGAGCGCCAAAAACAGTCAGGAGGACGAGGAGCCAGTAGGGCAAGAAGACCCGGCGGTTGCTCGACTACGGATGTACCTCCCATCTATCAAGTTCACACCACCGGCCAAAAACGGTCCCTCACGCGTCATCTCACTTTGGCCGGAACGGCGAGGCGTTGATCCGTCCGAGTACCACTACAGGCCTCCAGGAAAAGGCCCGGACGAAAAGGCCGAAGCGGCCAAACGCCGACGGGAGAGGGACGAAGAGCGCCGACGCCGGAGAGCAGAGAGGAGGGCGCAGCTGGGTATCGAGATGGAGGGTGCCGGAGAGTCGTTCAGTCAACCGGTCCGGTCGACTCTCATCAGGTCCAGCCCGCCGCCACAGGACGTGGGCAGCAGCCAGCAGCACAGCCAGCGCTTTGGTGGATTCGGGTTGGGGATTCAGAGCCAGAGCCAGAGCCAGAGCCAGGATTTTAGTCAAGGGATTGGATTCTCTCAGGTCATGTCCCAGCCTCTTCCGGGAGAGTTCGGGAGTAGGCCGTCTAGACTCAAGAAGAAGGGGAAGGTCAAGCCGAAGATGAGCTGGTTCAAGTGAAAAGGTCGCTGGACAGTGTGCAGGAAGGTAACAGCATGGTCGGTTGTTGATGGTCAAGGGAGGGCTAGCATAATAGGACAAGCATATTTAAGTTGATGATGGAGAATTATACGGATGGAAAACTTGGTCTGAACATTATGTGATTAGCCTGTGGGAGTGACATGTGAGGTCGACAAGTCTCTGCAACAAGGACCTTTCTATTTTATGATATGATTTGTATGACATGTAGAATAGTTACGCCCTGTATTACAATGGCAATTTGCTCTTTTTTCATAGCTGCATTGTAGGTGTGTTGTCTCTGGTGGCAAACCGGGCGACATCGTGGGTGCTGACGTACATAACATCGCAACCTGAGCTGCTTGCCATCCTCGCTCTTTCTTCACGACAACCTAAACAATCCACACATTTTCAAGATGTCTCACTGCCACGACGAACATGATGACCATCATCACCACCACGGCGAGGAACACGACCATTCAGACGATATAACACCTGCGCTGCAGTTCTCGCTCTACCAGCACATCAACTTCGACGAAGTCACCACCCTCAACGAGAGCACCCACGGCAGCGGCAAGGCGATCGTCAAGAAGACGTGGGCTGAGCGTCTCGACGACGAGCCCGAGCTTGCGTCCGACGCAGACGAGCAGCTCATCATCAACATCCCGTAAGCAC